>CM067373.1:44070913-44345913 GCA_034401795.1 Chaetoderma sp. LZ-2023a
AATCAGGCTCCGGACAGACAGACCCGAAGGCAATACCCTCTTTCCCCTGCAAGGCAAGGGTAAATACTAACTAGATCGCTCAGTCGACGATGCATAATCGCAAATCGCCACATTCACGTCTTTTACCTCTTGACTACACCCCACCCCTAGGGGTGGAGACAAATGTAAATGTCATCTTGCCTTCCACAACCATATGGGTAACTCACCTACCAAACTTGGTTGAATATGTTACCCAGTTTCGGGGGAGTTGCATTACTATCTATTTCTTGACCTTTTGACCCCTTCCCCACACCCTGGGGAAAGCCAAACATAAATGTTATGGGGTAAACCATATACCAAATTTGTTTTAATTCCACACAAACTTTTGGGAAGAGATAGCGTGATGGAGTTGTTAGAATATTTGACTTTTTTACCCCTCCCATTGACCACCCACGGGGGGTGGAACCAAACATAAATATCAAAATATAAGTATATGCAATCTTTAATTATATGGGTAACCAACATACCAAATTTGGTTGAATTACACTCAACGATTTGGGTGGAGATAGCGTGACGGACAGTTTTTAGGATATGTAACCTTTTGACCCTGTCCCTTTACCGCCAGGTGGCAAATCCAAATCTAAATGTTTTCTAAAGCACAATCATATGGCCAGGTCACATACCAAATTTGGTTGAATTCTACCCAATGGTATGTGAGGAAATAGCGTGACAGAGGATGGATGACAGACAGATTGATGGATGGACAGACGGATGGAGGGGACTTTAATATATGTAAGGGTTTGTTCAAAATGTGGGGATAAATATATAGGTTATGACATGCATAGTCACATACTTGTACTCATGTTAAGTCAGGTCGTGGAAAAGAAAATGGTTAAGATTAGAATTTCTAATTAGCGATTAAGGACCATTTACATGGCAAGAGAAGACACTCATCAAGCCACTCACTGTAGAAGTAAATTTTCACAAAAAATACTCGTCCGTAAACCGAGTTCTCAGGCATGACTGAAGAAGCAACTTTTGGACAGCATAGCTATTAAAGTGTTAATATATATAAAATGGCCTCTCTCTCTCTCTCTTGACACTTACACTCTATATTGAAGCACTGAAACCGAGAGAACATTGTCTTAAAGCCACAATGATGGATGAATACAGTTTTATCTATGCTCTGTCCATCCCTAGCTAAGCTGTACCCACGCCTCGCCCGTGCTTGGATCGATCGAATCCTGAACTCTTTGAATTTTAATTTCCAGAAAACTGTATCTGTAAGCTGTTGAATATTTTGAAACTAATTTGACTGGATGTGTAGGCAGCAACAGCGCCCAGTCAAATTAGTTTCAAAATATTCAAAAAAATGTTTATTAAATATTGAAGATATACAATTCTTACAACTTAACTTACCATTATGAATTTATGACGGACTTAATTTACATCATTCCTGATGTAATTGATTATAACTTCAGTCTACATGTGACATAGTTGATTATGATGTCATATGCTTGATCTATAGACTGGATTCATCTACTAAGACAGTACTGTAGTTGCCAGAGGGATCCCATTTCTATCTAAGCTCCACCCATTTTAAGCTAAGCTCCACCCATTTCCAGCTAAGCTCCGCCCACTTTGTACATGCATTTGAATCATTTTCAACACTTTGAACTCTGAATTCCCAGAATCTCCATTTCCAGGTAACTATATAAAGATAATCTGTTGAATATTTTGAAACTAATTTGACTGGAAGCTGTTGCTACTTATGACAGCAATAGCTCCCAGTCAAATTTGTTCCATGATCATGACTGAGAATTGCCATTTTTGTGATGGACATACGTCATTTGATTGTGATATCAGCTACTAAGTGACATATTTTGAGCATGACATCAAACAGTTAAATGACAGATTTGCTACCTCCATAGACCAGCCAGCAGTTGGATTACTGATCATTTCCATGATCCGTACTTACCGAGGTTATGACCCTCACAGAGCAACTGTAGGAATCGGAACAGTTTACATGTGAAGTCAGCATCCGCAATATTGCCATCCGGACTGCCATCTTCTGAGCTCACTCCAAGACCCTCCGCTTTATTGATTCTCTCAAATGCATCCAGGTCAAGAGCACTGTTTCAAGACAAACCAAGTAACCATAGTAAACATGATGAGCAACAGTAAGACATTTAAAGTAACCATAGTGACGATGATGCGCAGCAGTTTGACATATGAAGTAACCATAATAACAATGGTGCGCAACAGCATGACATATGAAGTAACCATAGTGACAATGGTGCGCAACAGTATGACATATGAAGTAACCATAGTAACAAGGATGAGCAACAGTATGACATATGAAGTAACCATAGTAACATGATGAGCAACAGTATGACATATGAAGTAACCGTAGTAACAATGATGAACAACAGTATGGCATATGAAGTAACCATAGTAACTATGATGTGCAACAGTATGACATATGAAGTAACCATAGTAACATGATGAGCAACAGTGTGACATATGAAGTAAACCTAGTAACCATGATGAGCAACAGTATGACATGAAGTAACCATAGTGACAATGATGAGCAACAGTATGCCATATGAAGTAACCATAGTAACTATGATGAGCAACAGTATGACATATGAAGAAACCATTGTAACTATGATGAGCAACAGCAGGGCATATGAAGCAACCACAGTGACGATGAGCAACAGTATGACATATGCAGTAACCATAGTAACTATGATGAGCTACGGTACTATTAGGTAGGCAGAAAATGATGCTGATGAAGCTAATGAATCATATTGTCATTTATATAACACTAACATAGCTGACCATGAGTTGAAATTACACAGAAACAAACCCGGCACTACATGATTAATTAGCCAAGAACAAATCCAGCACTCCACAAATAATTACCCAAGAACAAACTCGGTACTACATGAATAATTACTCAAGAACAAACTCAGTACATGAATAATTACTCAAGCACAAACCCAGTATTACACAAATAATTACCCAAGAACAAAGCACAACACAAATAATTACCCATGAACAAAGCACAACACAAATAATTACACAAGAACAAACAAAGCACAACACAAGTAAGTACCCATGAACAAACCCAGCGCTACACAAATAATTTCATATTAAATACTATTATCTCTGATATGCAAGTATTTCAAACATTACATACAGACCATAAAAACTGCCACCTGAATTCACAAATAAATTTCTGTATCCGATGTGTTGTCTTGGAGCATAATATAATGGTTGTGCATATTGCTGAGAATGAATGGGCAGGTAAGGAGATGAATGTAAATGCTGAAAGCACATGAATTCTGATGCTAGCTTACTTGCACTGCTGCATCAATCCTGCTAATGATGTGAAAAACCCGACATCTTTCTTGTCTTTCAAGTGCTTCAACATTTTCTGAACAAGAAACAGCATTAAAACTTTATCACTCGAATCAGCCCAAAACGGCTTCAGCACTGGTCCTGAGAAATTACCATTTCCAGACTAAGAGAAGCCTATTTTTGAAAATTTAGCACTGGAATGACTAGCTCGATAACCGAGCCAGTCATTCCAGTGGTACATTTTCAAAAATAGGCTTCTCTTGGTCTGCAAATGGACATTTTCTATGAGACAATTGAAATTTTCTTTAACAAATTCAAGGGATAAAGGTTTAAAGAAGAAATTAATGCATACATTTTACAGTTTGGAGTTTTGTTATATTTGTCAGATATGATTAGATTTATAATGGGTAAGCAGGGATTGCAGGGGCTTCAGATATATCAATTTACTGGTGGAATGGCTGGCTCGACAATCAAGCCAGTCATTCCAGTGGTAAAATTTCAAAAATTGTCTTCTCTTGGCCTGCAAATGGCAAATATTTGAATATTCTTGACCAATTTTGACCACTAAACGGTTAACTTCAAAATATTTAACATCTTTTAGCCACAATCGTGTGATTTTTTTTTATAGATGAAAGGATTACGAGTAGTTCAAGATTATATTTGATTTCTCACCTTTTGAACATCAACATTGCCTCCGCGTAACAATGAGATACCTAGCTCTATTGTAAAGGTGACCATCGGACTCATCACACCTGGAAAAACAGCATTAACACCCACAGGTGTGCATATATACAGGTTTTACAATAAATGTGTGGCCATAAATAATATATGCACATGCATGTCACACACACAGATAAGGGTGATAGTCTTAATGATGGTAACACTACTTATCAAGGACATTCACTAAACATGTTCTAGCACAGAGATTACAATAACAAATCAATAAAGTACGGATAATTTATATTAATATCATAACACCGAGTGCAGAGCTTGAAAAGCAAACATTGCAGAAAGATGTAATGTTGGTGACTGTCGATCACTCATCAAATTCAAGCAGGCTTAACACTAAAATGCCTTTGAGTGGTCTTTTGGAATGTCCATTAGTACACAAGACTATTTTAAAAAAATGTAAAACTGAAATAACTGGCTCGCTTATCGAGCCTGTCATTCAAGTGGTAAATTTTCAAAAATATTCTTATTTTGGTCTTCAAATAGACATTTTATGTGAAAAAGTTGAAATTTTCTTGACCAAATCTTACCATTAACCTTTTCGCTGACAAATTCCTGAAAAAGCAAATTCTTTACGATATAAAACTTATTCTCTTGAATACTTTGAAAGTAATTTCACTACCTGAGGCAGCAACGGCTTCCAGTCAAATTAATTTCCAAATATTCAAGATTTCCTGTATGGTTAACTTGGAAATGATATATGGGGAAATCATCAGTGAAATGGTTAAATGGTTAAGTAGAGAATGGTAATAGAATCAGAATCCATCTGTGCGAGCGTGCGTGCACATTCGCATCCTTGTGTGCATGCGTGCATGCATGACTGCCTGTGTATGCATTTCTCCTGACCTTTACTAGCACTGATATATAGTAGGACCATCTCGGCCGCACCTCGATCAGCGAGTCTCGCTTGTTCAGAAAGTAACTGCTGTTTTTTCATTTCCTGCTCCTGGTAGGTGAAGGTAATACAAGACATCATGTCACAGATAGCTAATATGTACCCAGTTTGTGAATATACACCTGTACAGACAATATTCTTTTAACCCAATAACCATTGATTTTGGTTTTTTTAAATTTCAATTTTCTCATAGAAATGTCCATTTGCAGACCAAGAGAAAACTATTTTTTTTAATTACCACTGGAATGACAGTCTTGGTTATCGAGCCAGTCATTCTAGTGGTAAATTCTCAAAAATATTATTCTCTTTGTCTGCAAATGTACATTTCTGAAGACCACTGCAGAAGGCATTTTTGGCCGATATGAGCGTTAAAGGGTTAACTGACTGGGAATTTAACAACTAAAGCATTTCTTATGTAACAACTAGCTGATTGACATGAGTGCATTTTGCAAGGGCTAAGAGAGTTACTATATATAAAGAAATAATTTGTATCCAGGACTCATAACTAGTATAAATACTTCGAGCGGTCAGTCAGTCTATCCGTCTGTTTAGCTGTCCATGCACCCATATCCATCTGTACATCTGTCGGCCTGTATGATAATTGGTTTTTTCTGACAAAGCTGAATAGGTTTCGTGTACAGGGCATGTATGCGCTTGTTCAATATTACATCCGCCCTAAGTAGCTGCTCAAGCAATCCAAAGTGGTTTAGCTGTGTGGGTAATTTTAACACGCTTTCAGAATTATAATTTACCATTCAAAAAGACAATAATAATCTATCGGTGTCTACCGTATTCCTCCTATTAGCCTAGGCTTCTATTAGGACAGTGATGAAGAAATTTCACCAGCAGAATGTCCGAGAAAGGGGGTAGGCTACAATTAGGGAGTATTCCCAAAAAATGTTTAGTCAACCCCCAAACCGGCTTCTAATAAGCTCATGTTAGACATCTACATGTGTTTCTGGGATTCCATGCATGTAGCAGACTAATTGTAGGTACTGAGTCACTAGTTCCTCTCACACGATCATCTATTTAAAAAAGAATTCTGAGATATATTGTTTGATTAGCCATTGAATTCGATCATATTCAGTTGACTATTCACAATGTAAAACGCACAAAACTAAAAATAGAGGCCTGGCTTCGTTCATTCGCGAGCCCGTTTCGAAGGGAATCTCACGAGACACGAATGCAAAGCTCTGTAAAGCGAGCTCAACTTCCTTGTATGACAGGATTCATATGAACGCGCAGTTATCAAATGGGTACTCGCTATCCCGATCTCATTTAACGTACAGTTCTGGGTTACCATCGCACAATATAGTAATTTCCGAGTCCAAACCCACAGGTTCGTGAATCTGCCGAGTACTCGCTCTAAATATTAAATCTATGACATCACACGATTTGCATTTTTTAACGGCACCATTTTGTTAGATTTGATGAAGAAATTTGATGTAATAAACGATAGTTATTACAGCGAACACACTTTTTATGTGGCCATACCCGCGGTTATTGGCATAGTATACATTAAACGTAGTTGTCTGATGGAAATAATCCCTAGCCTGAAATGTTTTCTATTTTCGTGCTATACAAGTTCATTTTTAGCTCGCCTGGCCTGACTGGATTTCAACCTTTATGACAAATTTTGAAGTAATAAACGGCAAATTATTTAGTAATGTCAATATTTCGAAGTTACCGTTTTTATTCGAGGAAATGACGCTAGCATGTATTGGACACAGGGTAAATTTTGGCCCAAATCCTCCACAATGTTGCCTTGAAAATATGGAAATCATGTGATATTAGGAATGCAGTCAGATCAGCAGTTGTGTTTACTAGAATTCTTCTAATCCCTGCCATTCTCTATTTTCATTGGCTTGTACAGGAGAATTTATCCAATCAGAACAGAGAAATAATATTTCTCTTCAGTAAAAATTAGTAATAGAACAGTGTTTACTCTCGTATTGCGCATTAATTTTGTAATGCCGACCAACATTAAATGATCCAAAAATGGAATCAGAATTAAAATGGGATAAAGCACTTCTTACGTTGGCGAGCCGCTGACTATTTTGCGATTGGAGGTGCTGTGTTCTCGCGAGATTGTATACGTTAACAGGAGTTTGTTATCAAACGGGTACAGATCAGACCTAAAGTACAATACTTAGTTCCTATCGCGCAATGATAATATATAGTATTCAGAGTTCCGAGTCCAGAATATTTTATCCAAGTTCTCGCTCTAATTAAAAACAATCTTTTGCGTTTGGAGGTGAATCACGTGATTTATATCTTTTCTGGACACCATTTTATGTAAAATTCAGGATTCATTTTGATGTAATAAATGATATTTATTAATGGATACGCAATATTTAGGTGCTCCAATTTAATAATTTCACTTCCGTGATGATGTTTTGAGGTATACATTAAACATAATCGTAAGGCTAAAAAGTATTTGTACCGTTGAATTTCTGTGGTATCATTAATTTTTATTACCAAAGTTGACAAAAAAAATGTGCTCAAAGGCTGTACTCGATTATAGAATGCACCCCTTTCCTAGAACATGTAATATGACCACAAAATGTGTCCTTTAGTCAAATTTTAACGGTAATCAGACCAAGATACCGAGTTTGGGCGTAGGCTTATATTACGGGTTTTTTCCATTTTCAAAGTGCTAGAAAATCTAGACTGACATTGCTGAGTTTTGGGGTAGGCTTCTATTAAGGCATAGGCCTCTTATAGGAGGAATACTTTAAGTCACAATATTAACAGCCAGGTGAAAAGTTAGATGACAAATTGAAATGCTCTAAAATTGGTGGTAATTGATAAAGAAGGCAAACACCTTTTTTCACTGCTCATTACCAAGTCTTGTTAGCATTGACAAAACATTAGACAATGTTTGCCACGATGTGTTCACCTATTTACTACATAATTCTTGTTCATAATTCAAGGATATTTTATTGTCTTTGATAAAAAAAAGAGACATTACTAAAACATCAAAGCGAGTAGAATGTATGTCATAATACAAAAAAATTACTAGTAAGAGATTATGTTATCCAAGGGTTCTGATCTGTCACTCAAGTATCTGATGTCATAATTAAAATAGGTCACCCTTTTGCTGGAGTCACAATCACTGGCATTTCAGTAGGTCGTTCATGTCAGGGGCAAGGTCTGTTGACAGTTGCCATATGAATTTAAGTGTATGGAGAATTTACATTTTAATAAACATCCTATTGCATATTTTGAAACTAATTTGATTGGGAGCTGTTGCTGCCACTACCAGCAGCTCCTAAGTCAAATTAGCTTCAAAATATTCAAAAGCTTACCTGTAAAGTTACCTTGAATTTGAGATTCTGGGAATTCAAGTGTCAAACTGTCAAAGTATATTCAAACTCGTGGACAAAGTGGGTGGAGCTTAGCTATAAATGGGCAGGGCACAGCTAAAAATCAATCCCTCTGTAGGCTCAGAGTTAGCCTGGTACGCTAACATGATTCATAACCTGGAGATACAGCCTAGGACCCTGGAGATACAGTCTAGGACTAACTGTGTTAGTTTCCACACGCTTTCATCAACAAAAGTTAGTCACAAAAGGCTCTTGAAAACTCTTGACAATATGATTGTATTAATTATAAAATAAAATAGAATATTTTTAAATTATACTATTTTAGAGAACTGTGATTGAATTATCTTTTTTCTTTCAATGCATTAATGCCACCGATACTACAGTTCATGCAACGATTAGGGTTGATTACGGTTGATTATTTACTAAGGACTATATGAAAGTGTTAGCATGCTTTGCAATATAGGAAGATATAAACAATGAAACATTGCTAATACAATACATTGATCAGCTCTATAGCTTTTAAACAGCTCTTATACGGTCAATCAATACGTATTCATGATGCAGTATATGATGGTAGAAGTACTAGAAAATTAACTCTTAAGCGATTTCATACATGATCCACCATACGCATGTAAGCGTGCGCACGCACACACACACGCACGCACACCCCACACACCCCACACACACACACACACACACACACACACACACACACACACACCCCACACACACACACATATGCAAGCACACAGGCACACACATGCATATGCATTACGACGCATAAGCATGCATGCAGACACACACTCATTCATGTGTGCAAACCCACACACGCATTACACAAACCATGCCAGCACAGGTCCACATAAATAACTCCAACCGCACTCCACCAACCCCCCCCCCACATACATTCACCAGGTCAAGCAAACTAAATCTCTAGTAGGTTTCAACATCATAAAATTCTGTCACAATTCTAGCATTTGAAGGTCAACCAATTTAATTTTTCTACACTGAATAAGCATTGCCAAAGGTTACCGAAACCTGATGTCAATATATTAACAAACGGCAGAAAATAGCATAATTGTTGGGTCGATAACGACAGACGATAATGATGGACAACAGATAAAACATCATCACATAATCTCACCCCCGTGGGCTAAAAATAAATATATAGGGTGAAAAAAGGAGAAATATAAATTAAAATTAAAATTTAAAAAAATCTAATTCTAAACAGTACAGACTCCTGTTGAAGTTGAAATTTGAAAAATACCTTCAGTAAATCCAATTTAATCTGCATGCATAGATACGGTAACAATGAAAAATATAAATATACAGTGTTTAATTTTGTTATAAACAAATCATTTTGCATTTATATATGACCAGGGTGCTAAAGGGAGGTAATTATCTAATCACTACCGGTCAATAGCACAAAGGGAAATAAATCCTACTATCTAGTTACAGACAACTATGAGATGCTTAAAATGTATTTTTTAATTTTTGGGATTTTTTTGGTCTGCGTGTCTGCCGGTCTGTCAAATCTTTTATATTTCTTACAGAGCTGCCCCCTTGTTCATCTTTGGGTGGTGTACAATCATCCTGGCCAGTTTCAAACAATTCAGATGCAGCTAATAATACTCACGCCACGAATAGCATTGGAAATAATTAACAGTGACTATCTACAATATTTTCTGCTGTAGTCAGGAGTAATCTGCCCTGATGCGTTTGTCCAGTAGCGAGTTAACCCTTTAGCACTTGTCGGCTAAAGACAACTTCTGTAATGGTCTTGAGAAATGTCCATTTGTAGACCAAGGGAACTAATCTTTGAAAATTTACCATGGGAATGACTGGCTCGATAACCAAGCCCATCATTCCAGTGGTAAATTTTCAAAAACAGTCTTCTCTCGGTCTACAAATGGACATTTTTGGAGAAAATTAAAATTCTTGAACAAATTTGATGGTTAATGGGTTAAAGATGGCTGGTTAGTAAGCTGAGGATAGGGCTCAATGGATTAGATCTTTACAAACTAGACCCATGCAGGTGTGTAATTCTAAGGTTACATAAAATCTGTGACGCAAAAATTTATCAACTTGTACTAAATGTTGAAGATATATTATGATTATTTTCTTAATTTAACTGTCTGTCTGCTGAATTTCTCCAGGCTACATTTTCCATAGGGTTTAACTAGGGATATAATGAATATTTTGAAACCAATTTGACTGAAAGTTGTTTGTAGCTAAGTCACCACCAACTTTCAGTCAAATTTGTTTCACAAAATTCAACTGATTCAGTTATTGCCCACTGAAATTACTTGCAGCGGTGAGCCAGTTAACACGTAACCCATTAATGGCTAAATTTGGTCAAGAAAATATTTGCTTACTGAACATCCATTTGTAGGCCAAGAGACTATTTTAGAAAATTTACCACTTGAATGACTGGTTTGATAACTGAGCCAGTCATTCAAGTGGTAAATTTTCAAAAAATGTCTTCACTAGGCCTGCAAATCGACATTCATCAAAACCACTGCACATGCCATTTTAGGGTCAAGCAATTAAGCAAATCCTAAACAGATATTCAACGTATGATATGAAGAACACCACATTTTTTACGTTTGAAATTTAATCCATGGGTTCATGTCAACTGACATTCTGCCTATGTAGAAGTCGAATGGCTAGAAAATACTGTGTGGCAGCTTTAATCAGTAACAGGTAAATAAGCACTTACCTGGAATGATGTCCCTGCATCCTCCCCATCATCATCATCATCATCGTCATCTTCACCACTACAACTCTGAAACAGTACATTCATAAAAAGGTTGATAGAATCTTAATAGATGCAGAGGTTCTGGATTTTTTTTCGGATTTTGCTGTTTCTTTCTGATTTCCAAGATTTTTCGGATCAGGACCAAAGTTGTGGAATCCTAGTGTATGGTCACAAAATTTCCTGTATTAAAATTTGAACCAAATTGGGCCAGTAGTTTCCGAGATATCCACAGATCCGGAATTTGATCTGATCTTTTATGCGGATCACGGACACAATTTGGAAATTTTCTAGCAAGGAATGTTTATTTGTTGTGTTAAAATACCAGCCAAATCAAATGAGCAGTTTTTTTAGATACATGCCGGAATATGCTTTCATGACTGACTGACTGACTGAGTTACTAATGGACATGGCAGTCTATTGAGGGGCTACCCACAGCTAAAGAACACATCAAACAATGGTGTTAATGTACACATTCTTAAATTTCAAACAGCGCATACGCTATGACACACCTGTGTCAAGACATTCCACTTCTGGAAATCACTCCAAAAGCAATGCACAAATTCGCATTATACAAGTATTATCATCGGACCCAAATGATCCAGAATCCACAACATGGAGACAGGCAAAAGAAAGCCACTGGACTCATCAACTTCATTCCATGGGCCACCCCCCCCCCCCCCCCACCCCACCCCACCCCCACCCACCTCCCTTTGGCATCAACCAAGCGGGGTAACATTGCCAAAATGAAGTCTCCCACTCTTACGTCATAATTAACACACTTTATGGGGCACAAACAATCAGTCACCATTGGCAGGGGGTCTCATAATACTTCAGTGACACCATTGGCAGAGCTCATAATACTCAGGTGATACCATTGGCAAGGGTCTCCTAATACTCAGGTGACACCATTGGCAGGGGTCTCATAATACTCAGGTGAAACCATTGGCAGGGGGTCTCATAATACTCAGGTGATACCATTGGCAGGGGTCTAATAATACTCAGGTGAAACGATTGGCAGGGGTCTCATAATACTCAGGTGACACCATTGACAGGAGGGTCTCATAATACTCAGGTGACACCATTAGCAGGGGGTCTCATAATACTCAGGTGAAATCATTGGCAGGGGGTCTCATAATACTCAGGTGAAACGATTGGCAGGGGGTCTCATAATACTCAGGTGACACCATTGGCATGGGTCTCATAATACTTAGGTGACACAATTGGCAGGGGGTATCATAACACTCAGGTGACACCATTGACAGGGGGGTGTCTCATAATACTCATGTGACACAATTGGCAGGGGTATCATAATACTCAGGTGACACCATTGACAGGAGGGTCTCATAATACTCAGGTGACATAATTGGCAGGGGTCTCATAATACAAGTAATGCCATAGACAGGCCTTTCATTATACAAGTGATGCCACAGGGAAGGGTTCTATTACAAGTGACACCACTAGCGGGGCGGGGGGGGGGGGGGCTCATATTATAACAGACACCACTGAATGCCTGGCTATAGGGTATAGCTTTTGTTTTAATTTGAACGCAGTTGTTGCCTTTGCATCTGAACTTTAAGATAGTCACACTAATGAACCCTAGATGTCATATTTCATACCTTTCACCTGTGCAATGCGTTTCCTGTCTGATGTCTTACCTAACACATATCTTATCCAGACAATGTGTTCCCTACCCATTACCCATCAAATGTATTGTATGTCTTATGTGTTACTGTTAAAGGTCTCATGTGCTATGTGGCCCATACATTACCTATGCTTTGTCTGACATGGTCTTTGCGTTATCTGTTCCTTGCATTATAATTTTGCATTCGAGAATTACCCTATGTATTACCTGTAGCATGTACTAACAGGATCGTGCATTACCTGTCCCACAAATTAATTGTTCCACCTGTTACCTGTGTCATGTGTTCCCCAGCTTGATATATTACCTGTCCCATGATCTGTGCATATGATATATAGAGGAAGTCCTCATTCATGCTAGCTTGCTCCTTTGACGCTGACCGAGAAAGCGCTGTAATCAGCTGACCAAGAGAGTCTGGTTTCATCTCCTCTTCAACCTCCTTTTTCTCAGCCTTCTCATTCTCTTCTGCTGCTCTCTGAAAAACACAAAAAATGGGCCTTCCCAGTTTTAGCTATGCCACGCCCATCACTAGCTAAGCTCCAGCCACACCTTGCTCGTGTTGGGATCGATCGATCCTTGAAACTCTCTGACTAAATTTCCAGAAAATTATACAGGTAAGCTGTTGAATATTTTGAAACTAATTTGACTGGGTGCTGTTGCTGACAATGGCAGCAACAGCACCCAGTCAAATTAGTTTCAAAATATTCAAATGCATTTTTGTTAAATAGCAAAACCATACAATTTGTACGTGTCAGCCTATTAAGCGTTTAAGAAGGGCTATATCGAGGCATTCATGACATCATGATTATGACGTAATCCTACATGTCACATATTTGATTATGACAACATATTATCGATAGATACTATGGAAAGGTTCATTCTAAAACTATTATCATCTTCACTTGAAATCACTCACTAGACATTGTCATTTTCCATTTTCAAAAATCTTTCAAATATTTAGACCTGAAAGATCAAATATGAGCATTTTTACAATTTAATAAATTCATGTTGAATATTTAATTTGACTGACATTAACCGGTTCCAGACAATTTTCTCTTTTAAATATTCAGGAAATCACCATGATTGCTTTGAAATTGGACTTCTCATCTTGAGCGATCACGTGCACCGATACAGCATCAGCGTGACTATTTCAGAGGGCTGCTAGAAAATGCTGACTATTTTGAGATAAACAACTACATGTACAGAGTCTACCAACGGATGTTTAATAATTCTTCAGTTTCTTAGAATGTGTCAGCTGATTAGGAAAGTCATGAGATTAAGAGAAAAACACCTTTCATAAATTTGGTCACATACGTCCAAATATTTACCAATAGAACAAGACACACTCATGTCATGGCATAAGTGTAGTATTTGAGCTGCTTTTATGACTCTTTCATCATGCTCGTAAAATGAGCACACATAGTAAACAGCGATTCTCATAAGGGTCCTTTTGAGGGTATACAATACCAAAATTCATTGTTAAATACTAAGTAGTTTTATACATGTAGGCTTTTACACAAACATACCTACCAAATTTAGAATAGGACCACCATAATTCATAGTTGCAGGTCCATAGTAGCCTCTAATTTTAGCATGGATGAGAAATACTATTTGGGCACTCCAAATTTTTGCTTTGAGACCCCCAGAATTCAGTTAGGGACCACCAGATTTCAGAGTGTGGGGTCGCTGGGACATCCAAAATTTAAATGACACAAGAAATACTGAGTATAAATATTATGAATTTGTGTAATTAGTGATTATGTAATTAGAGATGTGATCCTGTTTACTAACGGTGAGATCTTCAATAAGAACGTTCTTTTCAACCGCCTCTGTAGTGAGCCACTGTGATTTGTATGCTCGCAGAAACAGGTTGATCGCACGATGTCTGCAAACAAGATAGCAATGGTGCTGTATCACAATGCCCTGATTCATATACATACAGAGCACATACACTACAGTTCAGAAATAACCTAACACTAATTGTTTTTAAAGACCCAATACCTGGTAAATCTCAAAGTTTAATATACAGAAGTATGTGGATAAAACGGTTCTAGTGTAGCAATACTTCCACTTGAACAGCATTTCTTATAAATACAACCACTTAATAGCAAAAGATGTAAATTATGAATTTCATAAATATTAAGATTGCAAACGTAAAAAGAAAAAACAAATTTCACAGAATGCCAGAGTATTTAGTAGGCCCGGGCGCTGTTGCGTTGCGTAATCATAGCGATGTTGGTAACTGACTAATTCGTTTGATATCGGCTCTTTAAATTATTCTTGTTCAGCGCTGTTAGGCTTTGATCTTTGAGGCTACATGAGGTTCGCTGCACACTGGCGCCACTATTTTCGGTGACCGTCTAGACATATTTACGATTTTCTGAGTTCCCTCCAATCTGAGTGATCCGTAAACAAACGTAAGAAACCTGTGTGTGCGTATCTATTAATCCAGAATAACAAGAACATAACAAATATGGCTGACATAGTCAGAATTTGTGTCAAATAATTAGTATGCATTAATAGTATACTAAGCTCATTAAAATTTCCAAAATTTATGTTTGCTTGCAGGTAATGTCCCTTTAATATTTTGAACATAATTGGATTGGAAGATTCTTCCAATCCAATTATGTTCAAAACATTCAACAGAACATTTCTTACATCGTGTTCAAAATTGTACTAACATGTTGCCATTATTGGACACATTTAAAGTTATTTCTGAGCTGTTCCATGAATGTGAATTCAATGATACACGCAAATAAGTCCCACCCACATTCCATTGTACCAACATACGCCCACTCACATAGCCTCGCAGTTCATGTCTGTATTTGCAGTCCTTTGATCTCTTGCTATATGACGAGCAGTTTTCAGTCCTGCCAATCAGATTTCTGCCTAGCTCACTCCAGCTATCAATCCAAAAATAGAGGCGTGGCTTCATGTCGATATCGATGGAGACCTCGCGAGCCGAGAATGTCATGCTTTGTGAGTGCGTGTATATTAGTAGGATGTTAGTAACTGGGCAATTTCATTGGCGGAAGTTGAGTGACAGCTCATGTATATTTATGAAGTTTCGTGAACATAGTGCAGACATCAATAGTGTGCAAGCACGGGACTTGATACAGGAGCGGAGTGGGAGAGCGAGGCCCGTGCAATAGGACGATGCCCACATTCATGCCCGATATTGAAGTCACTTTGAGAACATCAACTATCATGTGAAAATAACATTCTAATTCCCAGGGTACAGAATGAAAGTGGTCATTGATCACTCGAATCCATGGGTAGTTCACGTAGGAAGGGGTTGGCTGTTGATCACTTCATTAGCATACCTGGCAACTCATATAGGAGTCTCTGTGTGCATGCGTGCGTGGGTATTGATCACGTCATTAGTATACATGGGAAGTCTATGTAGGGGTGGATGGGTTATTGATTGCTTCATTAGTATGCCTGGCCAATTTATGTACGGGAATCAATTAGCATACCTGAGCAGTCTGTGTAGGGATATCATTAGCATACCGTACCAGTTTATGATGGAGTATCATTAGCATATCTGGAGTCTGCATAGTGGTATCGTTATCATACCTAGGGAGTCCATGTAGGGCATCAGTATCACACCTGGGCAGTCCATGTAGGGGTATCATTATCACAATTGGGCAGTCCATGTAGGGGTATCATTATCACACTTGGCCAGTCCATGTAGAGGTATCATTAACACACTTGAGCAGTCCATGCTTGGGTAGTCCATGTAGGGGTATCATTAGTATACCTCGGTAATCTATGTAGGGGTATTATTAGCATATCTGGGTAAATATGTAGGGGTATCATTAGCATACCTGGGTATTCTATGTAGGGGTATCATTAGCATACATGGGTAATCCACGTAGGGGTATCATTATCACACTTGGGAAGTCCATGTAGGAGTATCATAAACATACCTGGGTAGTCCATGTAGGGGTATCATTAGCATACCTGTGTAGTCCATGTAGGGGAATCATAAGCATACATGGTCAGTCCATGTAGGGGTATCATAATCATACCTGGTCATTCCATGTAGGAGTATCATAACATACCTGGTCAGTCCATGTAGGGGTATCATAAGCATACCTGGGTAGTCCATGTAGGAGTATCATAACATACCTGGGTAGTCCATGTAGGGGTATCATAAGCATACCTGGGTAGTCCATGTAAGGGTATCATAAGCATACCTGGTCAATCCATGTAGGAGTATCATAACATACCTGGGTAGTCCATGTATGGGTATCATAAGCAAATTTGAGTAGTTCATGTAGGTGTATCATAAGCATACCTGGTCAGTCCATGTAAGAGTATCATAACATACATGGGTAGTCCATGTAGGTGTATCATAAGCATACCTGGGTAGTCAATGTAGGGTATCATAAGCATACCTGGGTAGTCCATGTAGGGTATCATAAGCAGAACTGGGTAGTCAATGTAGGGTATCATAAGCATACCTGGGTAGTCAATGTAGGGGTATCATAAGCATACCTGGGTAGTCCATGTAAGGGTATCATAAGCATACCTGGGTAGTCAATGTAGGGGTATCATAAGCATACCTGGGTAGTCCATGTAGGGGTATCATAAGCATACCTGGTCAGTCCATGTAGGGGTATCATAAGCATACCTGGGTAGTCAATGTATGGTATCATAAGCATACCTGGGTAGTCAATGTAGGGGTATCATAGGCATACCTGGTCAGTCCATGTAGGGGTATCATAAGCATACCTGGTCAGTCCATGTAGGGGTATCATAAGCATACCTGGGTAGTCAATGTAGGGGTATCATAAGCATACCTGGGTAGTCAATGTAGGGGTATCATAAGCATACCTGGGTAGTCAATGTAGGGTATCATAAGCATACCTAGGTAGTCCATGTAGGGGTATCATTCTGAAACAGGCCATCACAGCTCTCTTTCTCTGAGACGATATCACTTTACGCCAAGCACTCTTCAACGATGGAGGCGGGTGTTCCACCTACAACAAGAACACATGATAAAAAAATCCAACTTTATTATTCTAAACAGATTTAAGCTTTTAGCAAGATTAAATGTATCCCCATTTTTTATCATGTGTCATCCACATTATTAATTAAATTGAATATTATCAATGAGCTTTGTGCTTTTGGGTCAGCATTGTATCTTGCAAGCCTTTCTTTTACAATATAACTCAATGTTACAGAAATGACTTATAAATGCATAACCATCTACCTGCTGAATTTCTGCAGACTACATTTTCGACGGGGTTTAATTCTGGATATGCTAAGATTTTGAAAACAATTTGACTGAAAGTTGTTGGTGGCTTTCAGTCAAATTGTTTTCAAAATATTCAGCAGGGCCAGAGGTATTGCCCATTGAAATTATTGCCTGGTGGCTTGCAACAGTTAACCGAGCTGGTTATCTTTTTCTTAAATAATTATATTCATTAATAGGTTGACTGATTTCAATGAATGGATACATGAGGACAATTTTCATAGTCAAATAGTTAATTAAGAAATTCATAGCTTCAATTTTTAACTCCATATTTTTCAAATAATTTATGACGTGTGATTCATAACAAATTCTTTTCTTGAGGCTAAATTCATATTATCTTGGTTCACACATTGTGTTCCATGTCGAGATAAGATATGGTACAGCACTGACATAACTTAACATGTTTCCAAAACAAAATACAACATATTGTTGAACATTTTGAACACAAGAGGCACAAGGCGCCTGTATTGCTTACCTGGTACATAGGTATTGCAAGTAGAAAGGCCATAGGCTATAAGTAGGACCCTAAGGAGTTTACCATAATGGTAACACGAAGCCATCTTTCTTTACATATCAACTTCCCTTGAAGAAACTTTAATGGCTCCTAGTCCCTAATCATATCTCCCAAATTTCAGCCCAATCTGTTCAGCAGCTAAAGAAAAGTAATTTTCATGAAAACTAGGTCATCTAAGATGTCCGCTAAAGCATTAGGCCAATCATGTTCCCTCAAACGGATTTGGTTCGGATGTTGTCCTAGATGACTTTTCATCATGTTTTAATCGATCCCCAACGTGGATTCGGAAAAGAAGTTTCTTAAAAGCGTTTCAAAAAAAAAATAAATGGCCAAAATTGAAGATGGCTGCCGGACAAATTGACTGACCGGCTTTATTTGAACAAACCAGTGGTTCCTGATAAGTCATTTAGAGGAAAAGTTGATGGATGACAGACGACCGATTGTCGCCATGGCCTACGCTTACCTGGCCGAAAGGTCAGGTGAGCTAATAATTGGATGGAAGACATTGCTACCTAAGGCAGCAATGTCTTCCATTCCAATCATATTCAAAAGAGCATTTCTTATTAACTAACATGTTTTTGTTTTGGAAAAAAGTTTAGTTATTTTTTTAGCCATAGTGGATATATTATTTGATATTCTAGCTTGATATAATTTGGTCATTGAAGGGTTAAAGGGTTAAATAAAACCTGCTTACCAGATGCATTCCATGTAGAACTTTAGCCATGGTGAGAATCCGAAGAATCACACGATCTTTACTCATTTCTGTTGCATCGTTAATCTTAGTGCTTCCAATCTTCTTGTACAATACTTTCTGCCATTGACCTTTCTCATCAAGTGCCATCTACACAAAAACAATGACGTGATACGTGTACCGCTAATTCACCGACTGATTACTGCACTGCAGCTTATACTAGGACACACGCACAGAGTCAGTCACAACACAACTAACTATAATTTTGACTTGCATAACTGAATGTTAATAAGCAATGATGCCAAGTGAGCGATCATATGCACTTAAGAAGCAGCAACGGTCTTGGTTTTATGTTTATGAGCCTTTTATGAAAATATATACTGGTAATCAAACAGTACCATCCAGGGGGGGGGGGGGGAAAGGGGTTGATAACTACGTCATGGTCATGCTGAGGGTCCGGCATTATAAACGTCCCCTATCCTGCATTGTTGATGCCTTGCAGTTCCATACAGTGTAGTTGATGTATTCAGTGTGATTTCATGGATCTTTTCCAAGGACTGCTGTTGTCATCATCAGGATCTGATGATAGGACCTGGATGACACGATATTGCATGTCATTTCTAGTATGCCTTTAGAGGTTGAAATGTCTTGACACGTGTGTGTCATAAGACATGCGCCTGTGACCGTCGGTGCCCCATATGGTACCGGTCTGGTAGTGTCCATGGGCGTGGTCAGGTCTTCTGAACTATTATGCAGGCATCTTTTCTTGTTTGCTGATCTCTACTAGCCTGAGCTGGGTTCAGTCACGATGACGACGGAGTGTGGACGGCTGGGTCCTTGTTCCAACATGGTGTCTCCATAGGGTGGAACACCTTGGCGGTGTCCCTCACTGGATCTGGGATGGCAGATTGGTGGCGATCAGACAGGATCTCAGGCATAACTGAGTGCAGTACCATCCAGAGGCATTTGTATGGTTTAAAATTGTGTGTCTAATGACTTTGTATGCGAATTCAATAAATTATGTTTAATATAGTCAAGAATCTAGACTCCATTAAACTTGACAGACACTTGATTGGGTTGTTGCTCACACTTTAATTTCCATTTGAGAAAAGAGAAATCAGTTCTGCTGTTTCTTGGAGCAAAAGGTACGGAGGTGGGTCATATCCTAGCAGAGGTGGCCCATATACAAGCAGAGGGACATGCTGTATCAATGCAGCAAAGTGGAGACAGCCTGCTTCCAAGCATTAAGGGTCGCATCCAAGCTGCGAGAGGCAATATTCAAGGAGAGGCAGACTGTATCCAAGCAGAGGCAAGGTGTATCAAAGCAGAGGAAGGCTGTATCCAAGCAGAGGCAGGTTGTATCCAAGTTGTGAGGCAGGCTGTATCCAAGAATAGATACGCTGCATCCAAGCAGGGGCAGGCTATATCCAAGGAGAGGCAGGTTGTATCCAAGGAGAGGTAGGCTGTATCCAAAGAGGCAGGCCATATCCAAGGAGGGGTAGACTGTATCCATGGAGAGGCAAGCTGTATCCAAGGAGGCAGGCTGTATCCAAGGAGAGGCAGGCTGTATCCATGGAGAGGCAGATTGTATCCAAAGAGAGGCAGCCTGTATCCAAAGAGGCAGCCTGTATTCAGGGAGATAGGCTGTATCCAAGGTGTCATGCTGTATCCACAGAGGTAGGCTGTATTCAAGGAGAAGTAGGCTGCTTTTAAGGGGAGGTAGGCTGTCTCCAAGCATCGACTCAGGCTGTAAGCAAGCATTGAGGCAGGCTACAACCAAGCGTTGAGGCAGACAGTAACCATGCATTGTGGCAGGCTGTAACCAGGCATTGTGGCAGGCTGTAAGCAGGCATTGTGGCAGGATGTAACCACGCATTGTGGCACGCTGTAATCAAGCATTGCGGCAGGCTAGTACCAGGCATTGCAGCAGGCTGTAACCAAGCATTACGGCAGGCTGTAATCAAGCATTGCGGCAGGCTAGTACCAGGCATTGCGGCAGGCTGGTACAGGCATTGCAGCAAGCTGTAACCAGGCATTGCAGCAGGCTGTAACCAGGCATTGTGGCAGGCTGTAATCAAGCATTGTGGCAGGCTGTAATTGAGCATTGCAGCAGGCTGGTACTAGGCATTGCGGCAGACTGGTACTAGGTATTGCAGCAGGCCGTAACCAGGCATTGTGGCAGGCTGTAATCAAGCATTGCGGCAGGCTGTAACCAGGCATTGCGGCAGACTGTAATCAAGCATTGCGGCAGGCTGGTACCAGGCATTGTGGCAGGCTGGTACCAGGCATTGCAGCAGGCTGTAACCAGGCATTGCGGAAGGCTGTAATCAAGCATTGCGGCAGCCTGTAACCAGGCATTGTGGTAGGCTGTAACCAGGCATTGTGGCAGGCTGTAACCAGGCATTGTGGCAGGCTGTAATCAAGCAATGTGGCAGGCTGTAACCAAGCATTGAGGCACACTGCATCCAAGCAGTTAGGGTAGAGCCCATGGAAGTAGTGATGCAGGCCATATCCAAGCAGTGTGGCATATGGTATGCAAGCAGTGAGACGGTTTCATATCCAAGCGCTCATGGCAATTCACATTGTGATTGTGTTCTGGATATGAAATGGATGGATGGATGAAGGTAACTAAACGAAATCAAGGATTTCTTTTTTCACGAGAGTTGATACATACCTCCCTAATACTCTTTGATATTGCTAAATATCGGCTTGCACTCAATAAACACTCAGAATAAAAACAGTTAGGTGCCCCTACTGGCCAGGGAGTCAGGGTGCAGTCCGGCGGATGCCAGCCCCACCACCGCGCATGTGCAGACTAGCACTTCCTCTGACTAATTTATTGGCTGACACACATGCAACTATTAAGAGCCCGAAGACCGAGCCTCTGTGGGGTGGAGAGGCCGGGTCCGTATTAGGGAGGTAAGTATCAACTCTCTCGTGAAAAAAGAAATCCTTGATTTCGTTTATTTCACTTCAAGAGTATACTTACCTCCCTAATACTCTTTGATATTGCCAGAATTCCACAGGGAATTTGGCGGGAGGGAGGCGAGGTCAAAAGACCAGCTCTTCCCTATACGCTTTTCCGCGTTTAAGGCACTTAAACTTCTGAAACTTTTAACAAAACATCGGCTAACACAAACTGATGGATGAGAGATGACCGAATGTCATATGCGCTCCCCCCCCCCCCCACCCCTTTCTGGGAGGAAGACTCGAATGACCTCAATGTCCCATACGCTCTCTACGTACAAGTGCCATGTACTATAGGACAGAGACGAAAAAACTCCATTTTCGTATACTCTCAATGATGAACCACATACACACACAAACCATCACCATATTAATAACAAAGGATCACGTGACAATAAAATCAACAATGAACAACACATGAACAAGACTGACCTTGTTGAACTTGGCTGCTGACATCATCTTCCCAGTGGTGAAGGCTGATGCAGTCCCAAAAAGTGGTTGTTCCCATTAATTAATTGTGATATATATAAGCAATGAGGAAACCTCATCAAAAAAGTACACCTAATTATTTTTTCAAAATCGACAAGGCGAGAGGATTAGAGGTGTCACGGAGATAATGGTCTGTAAAACTTGACTCACAGTGCCACTGAGCAACCAACATAATGTCATCCACAGGGACCCCACTAAATAGGGCAGTGGAAGTCACTACGCCGTGGCTACGCCGCGGACACTGTGAGCCTTGGCCATGTCAACCTGCTTACCGGTGGCGGATTTATGACAAAACTGAATACATTCTACAATCCACCTGGAAATGGTGTCCTTAGACGCCCTGCCATGGGGTTCAATATATGACAACCATAACGCTGACTGGTCCGTCCGCCACTCCGAAGTACGTTGTTTGTACCGGAGCAGCGCCCGGACGGGACACCATGCTTTAGAATTACGATCATATCTAGTTAAAGCTGGCAAAAAAATAGGTTGACCTGGATATTTCAGACTGATTCTTAACCAAGAAATTAATCCTAGATAGAAGCTTAAGGCCTTCCCCTGTAACCACAAAACGGTCCTCCTCGGCTGATAAGGCATGCATTTCACTCCTACGCTTAGCCGAGGCCGCAGCAATTAAAAATACAGTTTTAAGAGTTAACAGGTTCATAGAAATGGAACTAAGTGGTTCAAAAGGCTTATCACCTAGTACCTGAAGCACTAGAGATAAACTCCAAGATGGAATCACTGGGGGATTCCTTGGTCTTAGATTGCCCATGCCTTTAATTAATACATTTAATGTACTTACTTCATCACTTCCCCTATTAGCCAAGCAAGGGATAACAGTCATTAAAGCCGACTTATAACCAGCAATAGAGTTAGGCTTGAGGCTATAGGCATCATACAGGTGACAGAGGAAATCAGCTACTACCTGAATAGATGAATCCATTGGATCAATACATCTTTTTGAGCACCATTCTGCAAATCTGTTGATTTTATAATTATATGCTCTGGAGGTTGACCCCCTCCTGGCTCTGGCCATAAACATGGCTGCTTGCTCAGAAAAGCCCTCCTTAATTTTAGATTCCTTGACAACATCCACGCAGTCAATCGGAACATTGATGGATTGTTGTGAAGGGCCTTGCCCTGGAAGATAATGTCATCCATCAGAGGCAGAGGAACCGGATTGCAGACCAGAAGGTCCAGCAGATCCGTATACCATGATCGGCTTGGCCAATCTGGGCGATCAGAAGCACTTGGCACTCCTCCTGTCTGATTTTCTGAACAATTTTTGGAATCAGGATTGCTGGAGGGAATGCGTATGCATACATTCCCGCCCCGCTGATAGCTAACGCATCTGTTGCGAAAGCGCTTGGATCTGGAATCGGATAGACGTACGTCGTCATCTTCGCATTCTTCTTCGTTGCGAACAAATCTATGTTGGGTTTCCCCCAATGGTCGAACAGACGATCCGCCACACATTGATTTAGTTGCCATTCCGTCGGTAAAACACTCATCCTTCGGCTCAATGAGTCTGCTAGCAGATTTAACCTTCCCGGAATATGAACTGCTTTCAAGGTAATCCTGTGATCCTGGCACCAACAAAGCAGTCTCCATGTCATCATACAGAGACTGGGCGACTTCGTTCCGCCCTGGCGGTTTATGTAAGTCACAACCGTTGAGTTGTCTGAACAAATAAGAACAATCTTGCCCTGAACTTTCTGTAAGAAATGTTCCAGGCCTAGGACTACTGCTCTTAACGCCAGTAGATTGATATGTTCCTTCGACTGTTCCAGATTCCAAAGCCCTGATATCATGGATTCTTCCAGGCAAGCTCCCCACCCCTCCATCGAGGCATCTGTATACACAGTTACCTGAGGGTGAGGAGGGGTTAGCATAACCCCAACCAGGAGATTCTCTGTCTTCAACCACCATTGCAGGTGGTGAATTAGAGGCACCAACACTGACACGTTCGAGTCCAGTGAACCTGTACTCTGGGTCCATTGTGTCATGAGAAATAACTGGATCGGCCGCCTGCGTAAGGCGGCCTGAGGAACGACTGGTTCCAAAGAAACCATCAACCCCAGCATTCTCAAGTAAACCCGTGCCAGGACATGACGACCGTCGCACACTGACTGTATTACTGAGATGAGTCTCTGAACCCTCTCCTGAGTAGGATAAACATATCCTGTCTCTAGATTGAAGAACATCCCCAGGTAAACAAACTTCTGGGATGGAGTCAGCTCTGATTTTTGGAAATTGATTATCCAGCCTAAGTCTGTGAGAGTCTTCAAAACAATCTCCAGATTGGCCGATAAACTTTCCTGGGTGTGTGCTTTTAACAGCCAGTCGTCTATGTACATGTGGACTGCTATGCTTCTCCTGCGGAGGTATGCTGTAATCGCAAGAACCACTCTGGTGAAAACCCGAGGAGCCGTGGAAATTCCGAAGGGTAACACCCTGAATTCCCACTGTCTGCCCTGGAATGCAAATCTCAGGAAGCGACGGAAACTCCTCGCTATGGGGATGTGGAAATAAGCATCCTTAAAATCTATTGAAGCTGTCCACATTCCCCTCCCTAACCCCGCCAACACAGTCTCCATCTTGAAACTGGGCATCTCTATGAACTTGTTCAATGGCTTGAGGTTGAGAATTGGTCTCCACCCCAACCCCCCCCAACCCCCGGTGTTTTTTGTCACTAAGAACACGGTTGAATAGAAGCCCGGACACTTCTGTGCCGGCTGAATTGCTCCTTTTTGTATGAGGGAGTTTATTTCCTCCTCGATACACAACCTTTGATCTGGATCTCTCGGATTTGGAGTCTAGATTGGCACCAGACAGCCGCAATGGTGGGCCTGTCATCCAATCGGGATGATACCCGACTAAACGGTCCTGGGTCAACCGTTCCCACTCTTGCATGTGGTCGGCCAGCCGGCCTCCCACCGGTCCACCTAGGGAGAGAGGTGGACATAAGGAGTGCAAGAGTGGCACTGTCTCCTTTGCCAGAAACACCGGAGTGGTTCTCACCGCGGTAACCGGCCCATCAGGCACGATTACCATGACCAGATCCTCGCGCGCCACGACCAGCACCACGCGCCCCCGGTGCACCGGCAGCTGCCTGCGCCTGAGGAGCCTGCGCCCCCCTCACTGCTGGCCGAATCGCACGCGGCCGAGGTCGACGCTGCGATGGTGGCTGGCCTCTGACATGGCCACCTCCACCTCGAGCCTGCAGGGGATGGTACGCAGGGGGTGCAGCGCGAACGCGCTCCCTACGGAGCACCTCAAACTGTTCGCGCAGCGCCCTCTGGTTATTGACCAGAGTAACCGTCTCCTGGAGGTGCCTACATCCCTCACCTCCAAAGAGACCAGGACCTGTCATGGCGTACGCAGAAGCCTATTGTACAGGTCCTGGGATGGGCACAGGTTATCCAACGCAAACGTGCACCTCGCCCGGACACTCCTGGTCACCGCCCGAGTCATACAGTCAAGAGCCAGGTTGATACCATCCTGGATGGCTCTCTGGACTGTGACCGGGCTCGGTTGGCGTGATGCGGATGCTGTTACTACCCCCCTGTAACAGCTGGGAGACGTGAGACAGCGCCGCAATAGACGCTCTCCCACTCTCCTCCGCATCACGCAACGCGGCATTGGCCGAACGCAACGCATTCGAACACAAGGCCCCCGTGTCAGAACGGGAGTCTGGCCGCACATCCTCACCCAAAGCCGCGCGGTCATCCACGCTAGGCTTGGGCACCACACCGTACCTCTGGTAGTCCACGGGTATGATGCGGCAGCGCCTTGCGAGGGGCCTTCGCGAGATGCCCATTCGCCTTGATGGACGTCTTCGCCGCCGAGAACATATTCACGATATGCTCTGCTAGCGGCAGAGATGGCATAGCGCTAGCAGTCGACTTACCAGCTAACCACGGCCTGTGGTCTCGCTGGCTAGCCGACTGCTCCACGGGCAGGTCTGGCCTGACACTTATCAGCCATTGACAAGCGTCAGACCAATCCTCCTCCGTGGCTAACTGCGAGAGCTCTACTAGACGAGGGCCTTCGTCTTCCTCCTGAGCAAACGCAGCAGAGCTTGACGGCGGATATGCTGACACTCCTGGCAAGCCAGAGAAAGCATGCGGGCCCGAAAGAGCACGCATGGTAATCTGACTGGCTTGTCCAGGAGCAGGCGCCGTGGTAGAGCGCAGGGCAGATACCGCCCCACCACGGCCCCGGCCAGCACCAGCCATACCCTCGGCAAGCCGAGGTATGCGGAACAACTGACCATCAGCACCGGCCAGGGCCACCTTCTGAGCCATGAATCCTACTCCTGTGTGAGTAGAACCGTGGATTATGTCGCCTGCATTCCCCACGAGGGGTGCACAGACGTCAAAATCCATGGCCACGTCCTCAGAAGGGGACCCTAACAGATAATCCTCTTCTTCCTGGCCAGAAAGATTAGACTCCGGGTCAGCAGAGCTAACCCGGACTGGCCAGGAAAGGTGCCATAGGAGGTACTGGCACCTGCGGCGTGCGGATACCACTGGGCTGATAAGCAGCCAGCAGGTTCCAGCGACAGCCATCCATGAATCCCTGGCGCGGCAAGCCCGCTGCCAGGGGCGTGGAACGACCCCACTAATGGGGCCACCTCTGAATCCTCGAAAACTGCTAACGGTCTAACGAGGGATGATTCAGAGGCGGGGATTATCTGCTCCGAAGCAGATGACGAGGACAACAAAGGATTTGGTCCAGGAAGCATGCCACGAAGCAACTCTGGTACCAAATCCTTTATTGTCCTCTTCATCTCTCCCAACATCTCACTACGGAAGGCCTCCATGTCCACTGAGGACGAGGCCTTCCTCTTACCCTTTTTACTCACAACCTCTCTTTTCAGCTTCCTCTCCTCCTCCACAACCTTGTCCTTAGTCTGTAAGCATAAAGATTCGGTCATTAGTTCGCCCCCCCCCACCCACCCCAATGCTTACATACATTACAATTGAGTAATGGCCCACAGGGGCTACAATGAAAGCAAAGATGCGGTATAAACTTCTCTTTCAGGAAGCGACCACAGGACGGGCAACCAGGTCTCTGAAACAGGACAAAGGACGAGGACAATGAGCATTTTAGTTAAAGTTAAAAAACTCAAAACCAAACTAAAAGAGAGAGGGAAATGATCATAAGGATCACCAATCATCTGAAACCAGCGTTGGACAAAACTTTAATTGTTAATAAAGAGCAAGGCTGATTATGACGTCATTAATCCCAGACAGAAATTAAATCGATCCGAAACAAACATCCAGGTGTAAGGACGAATTGTATCCTAACCAGAACATCTTCAGGATAGATATTCAGACTACACAAACATCAGATACATAATGATAACAATGACAATTTATAGTACAAATAATTATCATCACCTCATATCATCAACTAGAATACCTTTGTATTGACAAACCATCCAACGTGATGAACTGGAACACTCCACCAAGACTACGCCTCTCAACTCTCTCCACCTTAGGGGAAGGAATTGGATCAAGAGGGCAAAGTGAGAAGACCTTCATACGAGGCCTCCGAGTCACTGAACATAGACTTTTTGGTTAGATAACCTAACAGTATTAGTAGGAAATGGAACCTTGGTGGAGAAACAAACCCTCTGATGATGTGATGTCCCATACATATCCTGACAGATACCTGTGGACATAAACACAAAGAGAGATTAGTATTATATAGCACCATGTTGACATAAAACAACTATACTAGGCGCTTATCACGATAAACGCGAGCCCCGGAAACACATTACACCGGGAAAAACTCGCTAAAATATAATAGAAGTCACCTGATGGATAGGTCCTGGGCCCTCCTCAAGCGAAGTAACTCTCTCAGACATCACAACAGGTGTTTCAAACTTCTATTAAACGCTTAATTAGACTTAAAAAGACTAGTGAAAAGCTTAGAGCACAAAGCATGTGTTCACCCTCTGCCAATAAATTAGCAAAGAGGAAGTGCTAGTCTGCGCATGCGCGGTGGTGGGGCTGGCATCCGCCGGACTGCATCCTGACTCCCTGCCCAGTAGGGGCACCTAACTGTTTTTATTCTGAGTGTTTATTGAGTGCAAGCCGATATTTAGCAATATCAAAGAGTATTAGGGAGGTAAGTATACTCTTGAAGTGAAAATCATGAAGCAGATAGACAATAAATTCAATAGTGCTGAATAACATGTTAAATCTCAAATTCAGTCAATGACATTTAAATTTTCTTATAGAAAATACACATTAGCAGACTCAGAGATTATTTTTGAAAACTTAGCACTGGAATAAGAGTTATCGAGCCAGTCATTCCGATGGTAAATTTTCGAAAATAGTTTTTTCTTGCTAGATACACTGCAGAGGCCATGGGTTAAGTCTGGACTTACTGCATCTTCTTTCTCGTCGAGACTCAGTGTCAGAAATTCTTCGAGGTCACCATCCGATTCCTTCTAAACAAAATAAATCATGACAAGACTGCCCAAATTAATACATTATCAATATGCACAAATGCCATGCTAGCGAAGAAATCAAATAATATATACAGATTACATACAAAAGAGGGGTGGTGGAGGTGAAAATAAGAATCATTATTCCATTCACTAAAGGGTAGGTAACCGTAAACACTTACAAACCGAAAGATCCAAATTTATAACAAAAGGAAAAAGAATTTTGATAACTGAGGCGGTCACTACAATCCTGGCATTATTATGATATCGATTTATTTAATAAAAAATTCTCAGAAAAATCAGTTTTATGAAATTCTTTATCAAAACTGATGCATATATATATATATATATATATATATATATATATATATATATATATATATATATATATATATATATAAGTTAGAAAAACCATGGCCTGCATGTCCAAATGATAATTGTGCTTCATAGGATACTGATACAGTACAAACACTGGCAAGGTGTGGACGTGGAAGGGGGGGGGTACACATGAGAAATGTCCCAAACATGTTCTGAAAACAACACACTTCACTCTGCATGTCCAGTAGACCATGTATATAGTAAACAACAAATTTCAATATAGAAAACAGCAAAGAGAAAAATATAAAATAATGTCTTGAATCTTCGCATTACAAATAATAAACAAAACAGGTGATAATGAAAAATTATAAATATACTTTTCTAGATATTCTGAAAAACAATAAATGATAATGAAGAGATGCCGGGCTGTATACATCATGCAATGTCTGTTCAGCAATGTATGCAAGCATGCAGTGGATGAAACACAAGGTAACAGCGTACAGTAGTAATGGTAAGATTGCCTTGAATTTACACCAACATTGGGAGAATAACAATCAACAGCAACTGGGAGCTAGCTAGCTAGCTACCTCCCTCACATTCAGGCTGAGCCACAATAGAACTCTATGATGAGGCAAACTCTTCTGTATATAAGTGAACAAGTATTTACATAATTTTTAGTCTCACCTTTTAAACATTTTTATACCCATGGCCTTTTGACCTCAAAATCATGAAGCTTCTTCAGAAACACAAGGCCAACTGCCAACGGTATTGGCGAAGAGAGAGCGTACATGTATGTGTGTCTGACGTGATAACTTGGGCTGCGTTCGCGCATACGTGCATGTATGTGTCTGGCGTGATAACGCTGGCCACCTTCGTGCATACGTGTATGTGTCTGGCATGATAAGGCTGGCCGTGTTTGAGTAGGTATGTATGTCTGGCGTGATAGCTTGGACTGCGTTCGTACATATATGTGTGTTTGGCGTGATAATGCTGGCCACGTTCGTGCATATGTGCGTGTCTGGCATGATAACTCAGGCTGCGTTCGTGCATGTATGTGTGTCTGGCATGATAACTCGGGCTGAATTCGTGCATGTATGTGTGTTTGGCATGATAACTCAGGCTGCGTTCGTGCATGTATGTGTGTCTGGCATGATAACTCAGGCTGCGTTCGTCCATGTATGTGTGTCTGGCATGATAACTCAGGCTGCGTTTGTGCATGTATGTGTGTTTGGCATGATAACTCAGGCTGCGTTTGTGCATGTATGTGTGTCTGGCATGATAACTCGGGCTGCGTTTGTGCATGTGTGTGTCTGGCATGATAACTCAGGCTGCATTTGTGCATGTATGTGTGTTTGGCATGATAACTCAGGCTGCGTTTGTGCATGTATGTGTGTCTGGCATGATAACTCGGGCTGCATTTGTGCATGTGTGTGTCTGGCATGATAACTCGGGCTGCATTCGTGCAGGTATGTATGTCAGGCACGATAATTTTGGCTGCGTTCGTTCATGTATGTGTGTCTGGCGTGATAACTCAAGTTCTACTGGAAGGATCGTCAATAAACTGTGGAAGCCTTAACCTTGTAGTCCCAGAAGCAACCTGATAGGGTGATCTAAAGGTCAATGTCATGGAGAAGAGCATGAAGGTAAGACATTCACTGAATATGTGCAACATATCAGAGGTTAAAGGAAATCACAACCACAGTTTATCATTGATGATAACACATGATCACAATAAGGGGAGACTATCACAGCTTATCATTGATGATAATACATGATAACAATATGGGGAGACAACCACAGCTTATCATTGATGAGGGCCCCCCACCCCATTGATAAAACATGATCACAATCAGGGGCGATAACCAAAGCTTATCATTGATATAACAAGATCACAATAAGGGAAGACAACCAAAGCTCATTATTGATACCGCATGATCACACTAAGGTAAGGCAACCACATCTCAACATTAAAAACGTGATAATCAGGAGAGACAACCCGCACTCACCATTGATAACACATGATCACAATAAAGGAAGAGAACCAGAGCTCACCATTGATAACGCATGATCACACTAAGGGGAGACAGCCAGAGCTCACCATTGACAATAATACAAGATCACAATGAGGGGAGACAACCACAGCTCACCATTGATACTAATACATGATCACAATAGGGAAGGGGAGACAAACAGAGCTCAGCATTGATAACACATGATCACAAGGGGAGATAAAACTGCTGAACATACAAATAACTCGTATATAAATCAAACCAAAAATTCAAATTCAGTCATTTCCGTAAAAAAAATAACCCCAATAAATCAGGATGAACGGAAAAAGGTGAGAAATTATCACCACTTCATCATGCATATCTTATCTGGAAACTTCAAACACCTGAAAATTTAAAGCAATGCTTATTAGAAATTATAAAAATGTGTTTTTTAAATTTCTCATCATACATAAATTTTAGAGACATTATTAACCGTTTAATGGAGCAAGTCGGTTGAAACCACCTTCTGCAGTGGTTTTGAAGAATGTCTATTTGCAGGCCAAGAGAAGCGCATACATTTAAAATTTACCACAGGAGTTACCGCCTCGATGATTCAGCCAGTCAGTCCAGTGGTAAATTTTAAAAGTATTGTCTTCTTTTGGGTTGAAAATGAATCTTCACTAAGCAAAGTTTTCTATATAAATCTTGCCCATAAACAGTTAATACAAAATTCCATTCAAATGGACCTTTCCACCTTTAGACATGCCCAGCCCATCTCTAGCTACCCTCCAGCCACAGTCACTCGTGTTGGAATCGATCGATTTCTGAACTCCCTGACCATCAATTTGCAGAAAAAAATACAGGTAAGCTGTTGAATATTTTGAAACTAATTTTACTGGGTGATGTTGCTGCCTATGGCCCAGTCAAATTAGTTATAAAATAATACAACAGCATGTTTATTAAATAGCAAAGGCATACAATTCATACAACGTGCCGGATTATTAAGCGTTTAAGATGGACAAAATCAAGTCATTCATGATATTATGATTATGACATCATCCTACACATCCCACAGTTGATTATGATGTCATATGACGTCACATGATGGATGGATAAACTGGAAAGATGAATTATCCAAGGTCCATCAGAATCATTGCAACCCTAGGAAAATATGTTTCATATCCACTAGACATTGTCCAGTTCACCCTAGCTGTAGTGGACCACTGTAGAAAATGTCCTGGTGGTAGTGGTGGTTCACAAGATGGTGGTTCATTAATACTAGTGGTATATAATCAGTTGAGTTACAGAACCACCATTCTCTGGGCTAAAATAGGTGGTCACCAGGGTCAAGTTCAGATGGCTAATCATAGTTAACTAGCCACCAACTGAACTTGAAATAGTTAGCTAGCTAGTTAACTATAATCAACCAAACACCCGAGCTCGGTTATAGGAAATTTGCATAAATTTCAAAATGGCGGATACCCCATGCTTTGCCATGAATAAATGCATATAAAAGTGTAAATATTTCATTAACTAACATAGGTTTGATGAAATTATACTTTCTAGTGTATGTCAATGTTCCCATGGCCCATTTCCTTCCCACTTCATCTGATATGGATGCTTTTTGACGTCTTAGCGGATAAAAATAGCCATCAAAATGGCTGAAAGAAGGGTTAATCAAGACAGGTACCCATCTCAAAATTTTCTGCAATAGTAATTCAATGGGAAATCTCGTAACAACAAACTATATTGAACCAAAAATGTTTAGCAACACTGAGAATATTACTGTATAAATGTTATTTAACAAAAACAATAAATTGATTCAAATATATTATTTAATTGCTAGGTCATTTTCCAATTTGAACAAGTCTCTTGTTACTGTAATGCTAACATCGCGCCTTTAACACGGCATCATTCAATGGAAGGGTCCAATTTAATTAATGACACTGAGCTGTCAATACTGGTTGTGACCTCCGCGCGCATTAACCACCGCCGTACATCGCTTTCTCATGCTTCGAATTAAGCACCTGATGTCACGAAGAGGAATCGCATCCCATTCCTGGAGTAGTGCAGCTTCCAGCTCCCGCATGTTGTGAAGATGTTGATGGTCCTCACGCACCATACGGCCAAGAATGTCCCACACATGTTCGATAGGAGACAGGTCCGGTGATCGCGCTGGCCAGTCCAACACCGGAACGTTGTTAGCCTCAAGGAAATCACTGGTGACCCTAGCTGAATGAGGACGGGCATTGTCTTGCTGGAACATAGTCTGCATGATGCTGCATAAAAGGTATGACAACAGGGGCGACAACTTCTTCACAGTAACGTTGATCCGTTAAATTTCCGCGAATCACAATAAGATCTGTTTTGCCATTTTCATGGATTCCAGCCCACACCATGACACTGCTGCCACCAAATCTGTCGTGCTGAATGATGTTGGCTGCATCATACCGTTCTCCTAAACGTTGTCAAACCCGTTGCCTACCATCCGCCACATCCACACAAAACCTCGACTCATCACTGAACAAAACATGGCTCCACTGTTGAGCACGCCATCGCTGATGAGTTCTTTCCCATGCAAACCGATTCTCGATGTGATGCTCTGTAAGCGGAACAGTAACAAGTGGACAACAGGCATGCAGTCCAGCATCATGGAGTCTGTTTCGCACAGTTTGTGCATGCACTGTATTGCCGCTAGCGGTGTGCAAATTACGGGACAGCCGCGGCGCAGTCACAAACCTGTGACGTCGTGATGACGTCACTAATTAGCGGTCTTCTCGGGGTGTTGTTGCTCTCGGTCTGCCAGATCGTGGTAGGTCATTAACATGTCCAGTTTCCTGCTCATGTTGGCGGAGACGGGAAATGGTTGAGGCGTGAACATTAAAATGTCGAGCAACAGCGCGAACGCTCTGCCCAGCAGCGAGTCTTCCCATTGCTTCATGGCGCTGATTTTCGGGTAGCCCTGGGCGGCAGCCCATGTTCGGTAGGGTAAACTAGCTGCTTTTGCAATACGGTGAATTTTTGCCTTCGCTACCCGCCAATGTGGGCCAGTGTATGAAAAATGCATTTTCACATGCAGTAAGCGTACGGCCGAGAAATGCAAGAAATGATTTGCATTTCTTCATAATCAGCGAGACATTACATTGACGAAACATGCCTGCAAATTTGTTTATAAATGGACGCATAGTTTTAATACAACAAACCAAAATTCACTGTTGGTAAACCTTTTTGGCTCAGTATATAATATAGTCTACTAAACAGCATTTGCGTGGGCATAGCAAAAGCGCATGTTCAGTAAACCAGCAAACTGACTATAGTTAGCCGTCCAAGCATAACCCAGCACTGCTGCATTATCTCCCACAATGCACTGTAGATTTATACATGCTAGCTTGAACAGAATTATCTTGTTACATTAACTTGAAATGTTAATCATTTCACAATTTTGAAGGCAATCATACAGGAACACTGTTGAATATTTTGAGATTAATTTGACTGGAGGCCATCGCTGCCTCATCACTGCCTTAGGCAGCAACAGCTCCCAGTCCTATTAATCTTAAAATATTCGACAGAATAAGTTCTATATTAGAGTTATCGAGCCAGTCATACCAGTGGTAAATTTTCAAAAATAGTCTTCTCCTGGCCTGCAAATGGACATTCCCCAAGACCACAACAGAGGCCGGTTTGGCTGGCTTCGTCGCGAAAGGGTTGAGGAGATAGTCTATTAAAAACAATGGTAATTTAGAAAACAGCAATCAGAGATTGTATTAATACTCTAGCCTGTCTGATTGCACAAGAAGCGTATTATTATTAGTTTGACTGGCATCTATCGAGTACCCCATTCCAGGTCCCATTCACGCCATATCTAGGCTAGTTTATATTTCAGTCTATTATTGGTAACGTCTCAAGTTTTACACTGGTACCCATTTATACTCATGGGTGGAGAGGCAATGAGGAGTGAAGGAGATTGCCTATGTTTCCACGAATTGTTCGTCCATCACCCGATCGCCTGACAGTCGAGCTGGATTTGAGCCCTGCCCAGCTGATTACCAGTCGATCATGCTAACACCATGGCCAATCATCTCCCCCTATTGACTGCACGAGGAATGATACGAGGGCTTTATTTTTGCGGTCTGGACCTCTTTACTCACCTCAAATAGTCGCTGCTTAGCTTGCTGGATAAGCTCCTGCTCACGACCACCAAACACATTAATACCGATGGGCAGAAGGCGCTTCAGACAAGCAACATTCAGGCTATTGTGTGACTCTAGCTTCTTCTTCTCTTTCTTCTTCAGCTGCGCGATGAGGTTAGCACCAGGTTTTTCTTGCTTGGATATTCCTGCTACTGGTGTGGCGGATGCATTACTTTCCACATTTGCCACAGCCAGGCCCTTCGCCTGATTCGGCATAATTAACGCCATGTTGTTGATCTCATTAATCGCCACAAAGTTCTGTTCTTCACGTCGGAAAAGCTGAAAATTTACAGAAAGAACAATTAGAGCATTTGTGTTTCAGTAAACCCTGACACATATGATATACAGGTTATCAGAAACAAAGTACTACCATCCTACCGTTTGCACTCATTTCCTCGTACCAGCCGACAATCCATCACCACTTGCCTACCTGCTTTCTCCCCAAAACACCTAAACCCAAGATGTACATTCATCATTTCTTTTGATGTGTGATAAACTATTTTAAAGTCAGTGAATGAGTTTTATTTATTGATACACTTACCTCAGATCCGGGGACTAAAGGTAGTGGCTAGAGTTATAGGACATGGATCGGGTAAAGCTAGATTTCTATGACATTGCACAATTACTTTCAGTCAACATGTTTTTAAAATAATAAACAGGATGCAATAGTGCATCATAGCAAGCATATACAGCTGTAAGAATGCCATACCATATCATTCACACCACCTAATGCTCTCTGCATACAGGAGACTTAGATCAGACTAGGTTGGGGTACTAAATACAGGAGACTTGGGCCAGATAAGGATGGTTACTACTTACAGGAGACTTGGACCAGCGTACAGTGGGTACTACTTACAGACCTGGACCAGTGTAGGATGGGCACTGCTTAAGGAGACTTGGACCAGTGTATGATGGGGTACTACATACAGGAGGGGACATACATCCGACTAGGATGGGGTACTACATACAGGAGGGGACTTGGATCAAACTAAGATGGGTACTACTTACAGACCCAGACCAGAGTAGGATGTGCACTGCTTAAGGAGACTTGGACCAGTGTATGATGGGGTACTACATACAGGAGGGGACTTGGATCAGACTAGGATGGGTACTACATACAGGAGGGGACGTGGATCAGACTAGGATGAGTTACTACATACAATAGGGGACTTGGATCAGAGTAGGATGGAGTATTACATAAAGGAGGGGACTTGGATCAGAGTAGGATGGGTACTACATACAGGAGGGGACTTGGATCAGAGTAGGATGGGGTACTACATACAGGAGGGGATGTGGATCAGACTAGGATGGGGTACTACATACAGCAGGGGACTTGGATCAGACTAGGATGGGGTATTACATAAAGGAGGGGACTTGGATCAGAGTAGGATGGGTACTACATACAGGAGGGGACTTGGATCAGAGTAGGATGGGGTACTACATACAGGAGGGGATGTGGATCAGACTAGGATGGGGTACTACATACAGCAGGGGACTTGGATCAGACTAGGATGGGGTATTACATACAGGAGGGGATGTGGATCAGACTAGGATGGGGTACTATATACAGGAGGGGACTTACATCAGACTAGGATGGGGTACTACATACAGCACACTTGGCCAGAGGATGGGTACTACTTACACGAGTCTTGGATCAGAGTAGGATTGGGGGACTACTTACAGCGGACTTGGACCGGAGGACGGGTACCCCTTACAGTAGATTTTTTGGCACTTCTTACCAGAGACTTGGATCAAAGTAGGATAGGATACTACTTACAGCAGACTTGGACCATAATAAGAACACTTCAGCCACACACGAGAAGAGCTGCTGCGCTTCAACAGATGGATGCTTCAGCCAATGAGATCGATGTTGATCAACATACTTAATCAGCAGTGGGTACAATGCATAGATGTCACGGACAAGGATATTAAATAGCTGAAAAATTAAATATCATGTCATTAGAGAAGCAAAATGTTTTTATCTCAATGGCATAAAATATTTAAGTGTTTGTTTTGAAACTGAAGAACCAACATATATTCAGGAGAATTGCGAGTCTTGTGACCAACCATATTTTATGTCATTGACGTTTAGACTTTTTAACCCAAAATCGAGAATATTCAATCAGGATTACAGAGGCAATATCTCAGCAACGTTTGTAGAACTTGGTGTGTCGAACAGACATCCACACAGACAGACACACAAATGGACCGACGGACAGTGACAGAGGGCTTTTATAATAATGCAATCACACTTCATGGTGAGACTAATGAATTAATGATATATTGTAATTGTTTCAGAAATAACAACTTTTCTTAATTAATCAATTTAATTAAATTAATATTTATAAAGCATCAGAGAACACGGGAAAGGACAGTAAATCACTTAAAAATTCAATACACTGTGTTTATTATGAATAAATGGTTTAAATAAAAAACTTTTCTAAAGTAAATAACATTCCAGAGTTTATGAATATTAAGAATTATTCATAAATATTTAAAAGCATTAAAAGACAATATAAAGCCTAGGAAAGCCTCAATTTAACAAAAATACCATACCTTAAAATTCATTATCCATTTAGGCAATAAATTTGATGAATCTCAATCTCTGGCCAAACAAACAGAAAAGACGCAGGCAGTAATGGCTTCCAGTCATATTAATTCCAAAACACTCAACAGAATATATTTCAGAGATTTCTCATTGAAAAGGTTCATTAAATATTTGTATATTAGCCTCACACCTCCTGTACTACTGATTCAAGGTCTGAGCTGTCAGATGTCCTTCTGTCGACATTCATACGGTGCTCCTGAATATCAACCTTCTTTGCATTTTCAACCAACTTCTGCGCCACGGGCAGGAAGTGCTCTTTGATCATGTGAGGAGTTGAATTTGAGATAATAGGCTGCGTACGAGCTGAGAGTAAATATGTACACAATTATAGAATCTCAGTTTTAAGACGGAGATTATAATTACCATCACGATAACTACAGATACACAGTCTTGTATTGACCTCGCTCTATAATACAGAAATAATTTGAAGGCTGTCTGTGTAAAACAGGTGTTAATTATCTGTGACACAAAGTGTATATATGCAGTGACATGACTTGTTAGATTTAATTAGTGAAGATATACAGAATTCTGGCAACCCATACTGTCTAAAAGGCTACCAGTTACATAGGCATTGGCCCCCCTCTATTTCTAAAGAAAAAGATGCATTCATTGTCCAAAGGCTCTCCATACTAGTGATAACAGTACTTAAATGACAATAACAAGAATATGCTTCAATATTCAATGCCTTGTATATTCACATATAGATTAGAGAACACAATGTGACAATATGAACATAAAACTGACATTTATTAAAACATGGTCCTGAACGGAAAAGTCTGATAATACAACTTAGAAAGCTCGAGTATTCCAGACGATTTATAAAAAGGCCGTGCAAGAAACGACGCCATAGACACTGTGGGCCTTGGCACAGTTTATACCAATTTCCCTTTGGCTGTCTTATGGCTCATATGAATAGTCTTCACAACTACATGAAATATGGTATCTTTACATGCTCTGTCATGGGAGTAACAAATCGCATAACCACATGGAATATGGTATCCTTAGATGCTCTGTCATGGGAGTGACAAATGGCACAACCACATGGAATATGGTATCCTTAGATGCTCTGTCATGGGAGTGACAAATGGCACAACCACATGGATTATGGTATCCTTAGATGCGCTGTCATGGGAGTGACAAATGGCACAACCTCATGGAATATGGAATCCTTAGATGCTCTGTGATGGGAGTAACAAATGGCACAACCACATGGAATATGGAATCCTTAGATGCTCTATGAAGGGAGTAACAAATGGCACAACCACATGGAATATGGAATCCTTAGATGCTCTATGAAGGGAGTAACAAATGGCAAAACCACATGGAATATGGAATCCTTAGATGCTCTGTGAAGGGAGTAACAAATGGCACAACCACATGGAATATGGTATCCTTAGATGCTCTGTGATGTGAGTGACAAATGGCAAAACCACATGGAATATGCAATCCTTAGATGCTCCGTCTGGGAGTGACAAATGGCACAAACACATGGAACGCAGATCCATTCGCCACTGTGTCCAGTTTTTAACATATCAATGCACAGAGTGGAGGCAAAGATTTAAAATCTGGATCAAATCATGCTATGGTTGGCAGTTACATAGTTTTACCATTATATTATAATGCTTTTTGGTCAGGAATTTGAGTCTTGGAAGAAGACGCTGATGTTCTTCTTTGACCACAAAGCAGTCTGGGTCTGCTGAGTACATACATGTCACTTCTCCTAGCAGAATCTGCAGCCATCAGAAACACAGATCTATGTGTCAAATGTATTGTAGGAACTGACACTAATTGCCTAAATGGGGATAAGTTAATACTTGAAGAACTTGGAATAAACGGGATGCTGGCATAACTGGTGCTTCTCTCACAAGGTCATTTTACCCATGCCTTTGACCATTTTAGATAAACTAGACACCTCTTCACTTCCCCATCTAGTAAAGCAATTAATCACGGGTGGTAAGGAGGATTTATATCCAGCTATCGAGCCAGGCTGAAGGAAACAGTACAGCTCAGAAACAGCTTAGAATGTTTCAAAAACAAATTAAAATGTACCGTTGAATATTTTGATCACAATTGGATTGGAAGACAATGCTGGAGAAGGTAGCAATGTCTTCTAATCTAATTATGTTCAAAACATTCAACAGAACATTTCTTACTATCATGTTTCTGTTTTATTTTTGAAAACCTTCTAAGTTATGTCTGAGCTGTATTGCATATGTGTGAAAAGCTCCTATAAGAAGTCTGCTATTTGAATAAATACTTGTAATGAGCACCATTCTGAAACATCTTAATTTTATAATTATATCCTCTGGCGGTTGACCACATTTTCTGGTGACTGCCATGAATTTGGCTGCTTGCTCAGAAAAGCCCTCCTTAATTGCGGATTTCTTGCCAACATCCATGTAGTCAATTGGAACATTGATGGATTGTTGTGATAAGACTAGCCCTGCAAGATTATATTGAATGTTAAGGGCAGAGGAACTGGATTACTGTTCCGAAGGTTCAGCATATCCGTGTACCATGATCGGCTAAGTCAATTCGCGGATATCAACCTTATGTTCAAATAGAGGTGCAAAAGACAGTTTCAACAGGTCGCTCTTTTAGAGTGGTATCTATCTAAAACATTCTATTTAGCTTTAAGAAGCACGTTCCCCCAGCATCCTTTGCGCGATACGCTTATGACGTGCAATTACATCACACATTAAAAACAAGAAGCCCAAGGGGCCTGTGTCGCTCACCTGGAGCACCATAAATTTTTGTCAAAATTATTGGTGGGTGGTTTAGTAGTCGTTTAAATGAGTTTGTGGACATTTTTGCAAGTGCAATATGGCCGCCAAACATGCTACATTTTGATTGGCCGACGGCGCCCAGGTTTTTTTTGACGGATCAACTTCCCTTGAACAAACTTTAATGGCCCTTAGTCCTTAATCATACCAGCCAAATTTCGGCCTGATCCCTTAACCCTAAGGAACCTACGAGCCGTCTAGACGGCGCGCAAAAAGCGTACAAATAAACCTACGAGCCGTCTGGACGGTTTTCAATAAACTTGCCTAGAGACCTACGCGCCGTCTGGACGGTTTTAAGAGCACCAGTTTTCGATCGCTAAATACGCAAGCATTACGGGCGTTTTATCCAATCAAACGTAGCGTTACATTACGGCAGAGGACTGAATTTTATAAATCCACTGTTGATTGGTTAATTCAGTTTGTTTACAAATTTCTACGGGAAAATATAAATAGTTTTCTGTGAATGAAATTCCTAGCGTAAAATCGTCAACGATAGCGTGTCGATTCCTTTATTTAACCGAGTACTCGATTCCTTGATGGCCGGAATCGCTTAGTGAGAATGTCTAACCTAATTTATAATTGCGTCGGTAAAATATTACATACAGCTGAACAGCTACACTGACGCCTACCAAATTTAAAGTGTGCATCCTTACATAGCTTGCCCATTAATACCATTATATCACACCCGTCATTTAGCTTCTAGGGAGATATTGGCCTGCATCTACGGTCTAATTTCTGTTCCTCAATCATCTATCATGATACCGCATGTTACGGGGCTGCTACTGGGTCAATACGGGCCCGTAACATGCATTATTAAAGTAATGCCAGTCATGAGACATATTAGCTCTTTGAAATCACCTTTGTTGACTGTTCCAGTTTTATTTCCGTTTTCTATTGTTCTTTCATCTTGTAAATGTTTCTCCTCTTTTTTTCTTCAGGATCATATGGCGAATAGGACAGTTATCTGGTTGAGATTTCATGAAAATGATGATTCTGTAATTCTATCTTCTGCACTATTTTATTAACCTCTACCATTCTGTCAAAATTTTAAATTTTCAAATTAAATTAAAAGAACTGGTGTTCTTGTCTCAACAGATTTGGTGGAAGATGTTGCTGTCATAGATAGCAACATCATCTACCAAACCAAAGTTGTTAAAAAATGTACACCAGTTTCTATTAGTAGAAGTAGAACAGTACCAGTTTTCCAGGCTATTGGCACATTAAAAGATAGAATATTGACATAAGAGTGGTAAGGGTTAAATCTGATGCGCTTGATGTAAATCTACTGTACCATTTTATTTCGATTCACTTATTGTATAAGCTGCCATTGTAAACTACATGTATGTCAAATACAGTTTCTTCTATGTAAGAGTGTCATATTACTTAGTAGGACTGGTGATTAAATTGTTGAATATTTTGAGATCGATTGGACTGGAAGATGTTGCTGCATTAGGTGACAACATGTTCCAGTGGTAAAGCTTGCGTATTAAAGGGTTGAATACTGTATTATTTGTAAGCTATCAGTGTAAATATCAAATAAAGTTTACTCGAAGTGAGAGGGAGAGAGAATCTCATCTTAGGTAATCAGACTGGACTATGTATAGTAGATTTGTTGAATATATCGAGTCCAATTTGATTGGAAACTGGTGTTGTTTTGGACAACAATAGATTCCAATTGAATTTGTCAAAATATACTCAACAGATTGTTTCTTTAGATTGCAGGTACTTTTGATCTTTATTGCTATTCATTCCTGGATTATTACCCTTGCCCTAAGGGGAAAGGGTATTATGTGTGTGCATGCATCCAGTATTGCATCTAAAAAACTACTGATCCGATTCATTTAAAATTTTAACACAACAAACCAACATAACCTATACAAGAGTTTCCAGACTTTGTGTGATCATACATAAAGATTTAACAAATTTGGATATGACAAAAACGGTAGGGTGGTCTCGGCGGTGGTTTACAATCTCTGATTACTCCTGTTCATAATGTTATTTATCAAGCATCAAGTCTTCGACAATGATGGTAAGTGAGTGATAACTAGATTGCTTGGTCGATGACGCATTATAGCAAATCCCCATGCTCACCACTTTGACCTCTTTACCCATCCCATCCCTGGGGGAGTCTCCTCTGCACTCCATAATCACATACCAAATTTGTTTTAATTAGTTTCATTACACAGAGATGAGTGGATTGATTTGAAAAATCTGGATGTCATCAGAGGAAGTGATCTGTGAGAGCAGGAGTTAAAATTAACATGAGCCAGAGGCTAGTAGAAATTGACCAGGGTTAATACAATGACCAGCCCAATGGCAACAATTTCATTTGTCAACCCTTTAATGGTCATGGTGGCCAATGAATGCCTCTGCTGTGATCTTAAGAAATGTTGATTAACAGAGCAAGACTTTTTGAAAATTTACCTCTAGAATGCTCGGTAATTGAGCCAGTCATTCCAGTTGTACAATTTCAAAAATAGTCTTCCCTTGGTCTGTATAGAAAATTTGAAGGGCTAAAGTAGAATCTAGTAATCACTAGTCCTATCTGAACATAGTGGCTCATTTGGCTTAATTTCAATTCATGGAGAGGGTGTCAACTGGTGTGCGAGAGTGGTCTATGAAAAATCCAGAAATCTAGATAAATCTGGAAGACTCCAATCTCTGCTTACAATAAATTTCCTTTTCAAAACATGGAGATAATGAATGGACTCGAGGAGACAAGGTAGGTATGGGGATAATGAATGGACTCAAAGAGACAAGGTTGGTAGGTATAATTAATTCAGTCATCATACTAAAATGTAATTTTCTTTCGGATTGAGAAATTAGGCTACAACCATCATTTGCCATACCACATTGTTTTCAGGACTTGTCACGAAAGGGTTAAACATAGTAAAAACTGGAATTGACAAAGGGAAGGAGAGCAGAAATTTAGATTTTCTAATGGATAATTTTTTAGCTTTGCCCCGCCCATCTCTACATAAGCTCCATCGATGATTTGCACGTGTTGGGATCAGTTTATATACTTTGAATCCTGAATTCCAAATTTCATGGTAACCATAGATACAGCTAACTTGGTGAATATTTTGAAACCAATTTCAAGTACTTTGATTTGACGGGAAACTGTTGCTGCCCAAATAACCAGGTCAGCAAAGGCAAACTAATTCTAAAATATGCACCGGCTTTCCTTTATAAATTTTAATTTTTTCCCATTAAAATGAGATATGGGCAATTCATCTCTTACCTTTATCTTGTGCACGTTACATTGTGTAGATTTCACTCTGCTGTCGCCGCTACTCACATAACAAATTCAGTTGACATTTTGCCCCTCCCCCATCAGCCTCTTCCGACCCGAGCAGTGTCACAGCCTAATGTATTAGGTTGTCTCACATTCTACACCCATAGGGCCATGATATGGTAAATCACCAGATTTGGTTATATTCCTTTAACTTTGACAGTCTTCCATCAACCCTATACCCCACCCCCCCCCCCCCACCCACACCCCTCTGGGAATGGAGCCTAGTGTAAATGGTGTCTCCCAATCCACAAGCATATCGGTAATTTACACAATAATTTTGATTGAATTCTACCAAAAGCTTTCTGAGGAGATGGATGGACAGACACACAGATGGAGGCGATTGTAATATCCCTGCAGTTTTTTCAAAACGTGTGGGTATAATTAAGAGATTAAATTAAATTTATTGATATTTGATTCAAATCCCACCACATCTCAAATGATACATAGAGCTTATGTGAGATGCACATTAGCTGAGCCCTCAGGAATCCGGTTGATAACAGTCAGCAGTCGATCCAGAACAGCCGCCGGCATAGCTGTCAGCCATTGATGTGTGTAGTAGCCGATCATGTTTCGAACGTACATCATCATGTTTTAGTTCAAATATACTGTTTCCATACAAAAATTAGATTATAGAGTAACACAGGTCATCAAATTTTTATTTTTATAAAATCCATGTTAGTAAATCCATTAGGCGTAGCAGGAAAAACTGAGTCCGTTTAGAGTTTAGAAGCCATCGCCCATCAGTCACCTGCAAAAAATAGGAAGGATAAATTAGAAATATCCAAATGCTAGAAGTGTTATATTAAGACTTTAACAATCCAATTTTTTCATGAAAATTTAAATTTTCTCATAGACAATGCCCATATGCAGACCAAGAGCAAGTCATTCCAGTGATACATTTTCAAAAATAATCTTACTTTGGTCAGAAAATTTACATTTTCCTCGACAACTGCAGCAGTTTTGGTCTGACTCAAATGTTAAATGGTTAACAATATACATGTACGGCGCAAGGTCATAGGGGTATACTGTATAGTCTGAGTCTGCTCCGACTCAACCCTTCCCAGTGACAGATATTTGGACAGACTGTCACAGACTGACAGTCTGTCCAAATATCTGTCACAGGGGCAGGTTGAGTCAGAGCAGACTCAGACTAAGGGATATACTGGTAAACATTATGACCCGACAACGGGTGTTATGGTCATACACCACCCTCAGATTTTAGCGCATAAATGAAATGAATAATATAATAAATGGTGGGCATATATCGTCCAAGGAGGGAGTATGACTACTAGTTACTGGATTAACCTTTTCAATCGACAAGAGCGAATAATAAATTTGCTACGAAATGTTTCAAAGTTCTGTTGAATATTTTGAAACTAATTAAACTGGCTAAGGCAGCACCAGCTTCACATTGGATTCCAAATATTCAACATCTTACATTTATAATGACTGTAAATGTGGAGTTCTGGAATTTCAGGTTCAAATGTGACAATTGTTTTTGATTTTGGGCACACAAGTTTATTTCAGGGCCCCGGTTCTCTATATCTTTGATCAGAGGATACTGGCCACACAGTAAATGGTGATAGAATGTTTGTAACCAGGGCAATAGTGAAATATTTGTTTTCTAAGGAATTATTTGTAAGTTCCAGTCATCAATGATTATTAGTAAATGTGCTGTTACTTGTAAGTTTTCAGTTACTCAATGACTAATTTAACCGAGAAAGTTATAGATTGTGTTAAGAGAGCAGCTGAACCAAAAATATATAAATCAATTTCGTTTACCTCTGGTCGCGAAATCACAATAAGGTTATAGATAAACAATCCGATAATCTCAATCATCGATGCGTGTCTTTCAACTCTTTGTTTACAATTTCCGAGATAACTTACTCTTCAAATTACTAGCATTAATTAGGCCGAGTTGAGATGCGAAAGTTGTCAAATATATCGGCATCCCACTTCCCGATTGGCAATATCGTTAATCTAGTGATCTGTCTACTTTTTAGTTTGTGGCGTACAAGAAATATGCATAGATTGACATATTTGAACACACAACTATTTTGCAAAACAGCTGATCGTGTCGCCATCTTGCCGGAAAAATTAATATTCATGTATTCCCGACCAATCAGACGCATCAATCTTATAGTACGCGATACGGTGTTGCCAATAACGGGTAATGAGCTTGGTACTCGTATATTATATACGGGTACAATTCTACAAATTCCTGTCGTTCTCTGGCGATCTTTCACGATAAACGATTCCTATTTGGGACGCCGCTACGAAAAAATGTCCGATGCTATAGAATCTTAGTGTAAAACATTCGCGTTCGCTTTTTAAACGGCTGAGTGCACCCAGTAATGCTACATAGCATAAAATTTGCCATTTATTCGCTGTCAACGCTGAGAAACCCTGGTATGTGTTCGATTATGTATAAAGGAATTATTCAACATTGAATGAGGCTTCCCCCCCCCAAATCATGACCGGAATTTCTCGAAATCTTACGGTACCATGACATAATATAATTGTCATTTTCACATCTTATCGGATGAAAACCTTCACGAAACTTTGGTATCTGTTAGTTTTAATACCATTGTGATTAATTTTATCAATGGCATTTGTAAAATTAAAAAAAAATTCGATAAACTTTGCAAAAATAGACCAATGTATTTATCCTATAAGGTGTGGCCATTTTGAGAGGCACGTTGACTAACTAAAATATATTTTATTCATACAAATTTTATATGTACTTAAAGGTATTTTATTGCCCTTTCTAATGATATATAGTTTTATATATAGTAATCTGTGACTTTGCCAAAAATAGTTAATATAGTTGGCATGGTAGCACTACGCCTCTATCACTCCACTACCGCTAACAGGCTAGGTTTCTAAGCAAGTTTCTAGCTTTTGGCTGTAGGGTTTCTAGCACTTTTTTGTAAATTCTTGGTAGGGCCCAGAGGGTTAAGGAGTTCTGGAGGAGTCGTTTTCCAGAAAACTAGGTCATCCAAGATGGTCGCCGAACCATTTGGTCAATCAAATCCTCTTGAACAACCTTGGCTTACCTCTTGGCCTAGATGAAGATTCCCAAAGCGGTTTCAGAGATTTTTAAAGACATTTCCTAAAATCGGCCGAAATGGCCACCGGGCAAATTGGCCGATCGGGTTCATTTGAACAAACTTGGATCCCTATGCCCTAAGGATGCTTCCTGCAAAAACATAATTGAAATCGGCCGAGTAGTTCTCAGAGAAGACATTTTAAATTTCCCATTGCTTTAACATGGGAGCAATTTTTTATGAGAAAATTACCCAAGATGGCCGTCAAACTGGTTATCCAACAATTTCAAAAATTGCAAATTTGAGCTCAGAATACCCAAAAACATATATAGAACCAATTCTGGCCTCAAAATTCAACAAATAAAAAAATCCAATATGGCCGCCAAACAGGCTACATTCTGATTGGTCCATGGCGGCCATGTTTTTTGATGGAGTAACTTCCCTTGAACAAACTTTAATTGCCCTTAGTCCCTGATCATATCTCCCAGATTTCGGCCCGATCCCTTTTTTCAGGAAAACTAGGTCATCCAAGATGGCCACCAAACCATTCTGTCAATCAAGTCTTCTTGAACAAACTTGGCTCACCTCTTTCCCTAGATGATGTTTCATGAGTTTTGAATCGATTCTAAGTGGTTTCGGAGAAGATTTTTAAAGACATTTCCTAAAATCGGCCGAAATCCAAGATGGCCACCGGCCATATATAATTGAAATCGGCCAAGTGGTTCTTGAGAAGTCGTTTAAAGGAAAAGTTGACGGGTGGATGGATGGACGGACGACGGATGGACACACGACGGATGGTCGCCACGGCATAAGCTCACTTGGCCTTTCAGGCCAGGTGAGCTAATAATGCCTTGTTTTTGCGAGTTACCGCGAAACATGTTTTGCGAAACAGCAGAGTGCTCTAACAAAACATACTGTTGAAAAGGAGGCTTTTTTCAGATCTGCGAATATCGCAGAACGTTCTGCAACATTTTCAATTTTTAACGGGCTCCAGAATGACTTGGCACTCCTCTTATTTGATTTTCTCATTGGGATCAGGATTGTTGGTTGGTATGCGTAAGAAAACATTCTCTGATAGCCAGAACATCTACCTGTATACATGTTTGCATCTGGAATCAGTGATGTGCATTGTTCTCTTTGAATTCTGAATCATTGCTGACAGATCTATGGTGGAGTTCCTATAACCCTCGAATTTGGTAAAAAAATTGTCTCATAGAAAATGTCCATTTGTAGACTAAGAAGACTATTTTTGAAAATTTACCACTGGAATTGGTATCGGTATCGCGCCAGTCATTCAGGTGGTAAATTTTCAAAAATAGTCTTCTTTTGGTCCGCAAATGGACATTTCTCAAGACCACTGTAAAGCCATTTTTGGCCGATGTGACTGTTAAAGGGCTAATGGTTGAACAGGTAATCTGGCATGCATTGTTTGAGCGGCCATTCAATCGGTAATATTGACAACCTACGGCTTAGTGACTCTGCAAGAAGATTCAACCTGCCAAGAATATATGATTCTTTTAGAGTTAATCTCTTCTCTATGAACCATTACATTAATTTCGACGTCGACTGGGTGACTATATATTGTGCGAATTGATGCAAATATATTATTGTAAAGTTAATTCCATGGTACGGCGCTCTGTGAACTCACTGGCAATTCTGATCATCCACGGTGCATCTGTAGCTCCTATATTACTCTTGATCAGTTTCAGTACATTACCAAGGACACTATTCATTAACTTTGTCGTTACTGTTGTCACATTGTGGCTTCTGAAAGGCAAAAGTTACTCACGAATATTGGATATGCTTACATATTATCTAAGAATACATATGCAAATTATGATTTTCAATGATGATTCAATAAGAATTAAGTTCATTATATATGTAGAAATACTCTAGGTAAATAGATGATAAGAGAGCAATAGCTAAATAAATGAAACAGCTGTACACAGCTACTCATTCTGTTTCCATTCTACTAGCTACAGACAAACCTGCCCGAGAAAGACCACTTGTTTTAGGGGGCCATAAGATGGTGGTTCCTTAAAACATGTGGCAAAAAACACCTGGATTAAAGAACCATCATGGCATGCTTACAAACATCATATCCTAGAGCCGGTCACTAAGAGACCAGCTGCATAGTGTTTAATGGAGGATTCCTGTTTATCCATCAATCATATGATGTCATAATCAACTAAGTGATGTGTAGGATGATGTTATACATGTAATCAATTATATCATGAATAAGGTAGCTAAGTTCATCACGAACGCTTAAGTGGTGATGGACTAAGCGTTGTTGTACAAACTGTATGGCTTTACTATTTAATAAACATGTTGTTGAATATTTTGAATATTGCTGCCTGCACGCAGTCAAATTAGTTTCAAAATATTCAACTGCTTACCTGTATAGTTTTCTGGAATTGAGATTCAGAGAGAGCAGGGATCCATTGATTGCAACACTGCCAATATATGAGTGGGTGAAGCTTAGTGAGAGATGGGCAGTGCTAAAACAGGATTCCTCCATTAGCTGAGCAATTAGTGAATAATTCTAATATACTTCACAAAGGCAGACCTACCCATCAGTGTTGGTTTCATTATCCGGGCCGCGAGACCACCAGAATGGCAAGTAGCTGTAAAAACAAAGTCAACCAGCTTGCTTTAGTAAAGATGTACTTCCGGGTACACATGTCTGTTAAGAGTTTAATACTTGAAATGTCTGTGTCTCAGTTTCAAGACACTTATAACTATGGGAACTCTGTTGAATATCTTGAAACACATTTGACTGGAACCTGTTGCTGCCATAGAGCCATGGCCTCATAGCCAATTTAGTTTCAAAATATTCAACATAATAATCCTTACATCATAAAGAAATTATAATATCTGTTCTGTAAGGGTTGAAGAGTTAACAGATCGTTAAATTTTAAAAATAATTTAATTTAAAAAAAGTTGATGGTTGGTCAACAACAAATGACGCCATAAACACGCAATTATGACATAGTAATAACTCTTTAATGGTCAAGCTGGCCAAACCGGCTTCTGTAGTAGTCTTGAGGAATGGCCATTTGTAGGCCAAAAGAAGACTATTTTGGAAAATTTACCACAAAAATGACTGGCTCAATAATCGAGCCAGTCAGTCCAGTGATAAATTTTCAAAAATTGCCACTTCTTACTCTGCAAATGGACATCTACTGAGGGAAGATTTTTAACCATTAAAGGGCTAAAGACAAAAGACTACAATTCTAGGTACTTTATATGTGTATCACTAATATTAATATTTCAATAGCTATGCCAAAGAAACACCACTTCTGTAGTTGTCTTGTGAAATGTCAATTTGCAAACACACACAGAAAAGAATATTTAGATAACTTGCCTCTGAAAAAACAGGCACAGTAACTAATCCTGTCATTAAAATTTTAATACAAAAGTAATTTCTTTACTTTACTATTCGATGTGTAGTTTACGATAATGACATTTTGATTAAAAGCTTATCAAAGGCTGTATCTATATCGCTATGTTGGGTCACTACGTAAAACGACAAAGTTTAAATCTAAACAGAATATGATTTTAAGCTGGTCAACATAATTATGTAATGATCATTTGTGATAAGTATTCTAACGTTTTTCTTGGCGTGTAAATTTACATTGCCAATGAGAAAATGCTTATTTTCTTGATAAATTCTTAGTACTGCTGAGCTAAAATATTGTATCAATGTCTCCAATACAGATTATTATAATTCTTGTAATCAAGCACAGCTGTTTCTGTGCAAAACATAAGACTTACCTGAACAAGACATATCTGAACAACATAGGAAGACTTACCTGCACAACATAACACTTACCTGGACAACATAGGAAGACTTACCTGAATAACATAAGACTTAGCTGTACAACATAGGAAGATTTACCTGAACAAATTACGACTTACCTGTACAACATAAGACTTACCTGCACAACATAGGAAGACTTACCTGCACAACATAGGAAGACTTACCTGGACAACATAAGACTTACCTGAACAACATAAGACTTACCTGAACAACATTAGACTTACCTGGGCCATATAGGAAGGCTTACCTGCACAATATAATAAGACTTACCTGCACAACATAGGAAGTGTGACTTCAATAACATGCGGTGCTTCCTGATATTTTCCACCAGATTCCGCTAACTCCTCGATCTCTGCTACGATCTTCTCCAAAGCTGGCAGACTCTCCGCAATCTGATCCATGACAACTATGAAGAGAGAGGATAACATAGTGAATGAAGAACATCTATCTACCTCTTGGGACAAAGAAATGGACCTTTAACATTGGTGATCCAAAACAAACTTGTCCTTAAAGAATTGTTTGCACACAGCACCACCCATTTAATGTGACAATACCACACCACACCACAAACATGATTTAATCTAACAGATGCCTTTTTAAAAGGCTACCTGACTTTAGCGAACACTAGTATAAATCTGCTGGTCTGCTAATCGTGTTATATTTCTGACAATGCCACCTCTGGCTCAATAGCAATGTGTCAAACTTGTTTGTAACCAATCACAAAACTTATTCTTTTAACCATCTGACTGCTATGTTTTTGCATATGACATATTCTAAGGCTTATATCCCTGGACCTGCTAAGCCACCAACAAATTTCAGTCAAATTGTTTTCAAAATATTCAGTAAGTCAAAAGTTTTTGCTCATTGAAATTATTGCTTGGTGGCTTGGAGCAGCGAGACAGCTAAAAAGCTTGTGATAGACATGCACACACACGCTCATGCACACGATTGCATAGCCTTCGAGTCTACCTATATGCATGTAGGAATAGCAATGACTGAGTCATGATCACATTTACAATGTTCTATAACATTTGAGACAGGTGTACAAACCTTGCGCTTCTAGTGAATGATCCGCGATGTTGCCCGTTATTCCAAAGAGAACCGAACATTTATTGTATTTGTTCAAATCCGGCTCAAGAAACGCTACTGGAAAGCATCGTGCAAATGCACCGAGAGTCTCACCAAGGGCTGGTCGATGCCTGATGAACAAAATAGCATAAATTAACAAGACAAAACAAACAAGAGGCTCAAGGGGCCTGTATTGCTCACTTGGGACATGTGGAACATAGTCATTTCAACTCAAAAGGTCATTGCCGTTATGTAGAACAGTAACGTTTAGCCAGAACCGCGACAGGATTGCAGCCCAAGGGGCCTGTATCACTCCTCTGGAACATCAGCGTTTCAACTAGAAAGGCCATCGACTATAAGTAGGCCCCTAAGAAGCAGACCAGAATTGTAACAAGTTTCAGCTCCTCTTGAATAAATTTTAATGGCTCCATATCTCATAATTTCAGCCCGATCCGTTCAGAAACGGTAAAATTAAATTAAAGGATGAATTGGTGTTCATTTTTTAAAACAAATTTGATGGAAGAGTTTGCTGTTGCAGACAGCAACATTTTGCTGTTGCAGACAGCAACATTGTCCACCAAAATTGTTTTAAAATGTACACAGTTTTGTTTGCTATTGACACAGAAAACGATAGACTATTGACATCAGAGTGATAAGGGTTAAAGGCGTTTAAAAAAAATCGGACAAAATCCAAGATGGCCGCCAACCAAATTGACCGATCAGCGTCATTTTAACAAACCTGGATCTCTATCGCCTAAGGATGCTTCCTGTCAAATATAATTGAAAACACCCTAGATCTCAGTCGAACTTGAAATAGTTAACTAGCTAGTCAACTATAGTCGACCGAGCACCCGAGCTCGGTTACAAATGGTTAGTACGAAATTGATGTAAAATTCAAAATGGCGGATAGGTTTCACTTGCCACGGTTAAATGCACATAAACATGTTAATATTTCCCTAACCTATGTAAGTTAGATGAAATTATGGTGTCCTACAATAAATCAATGTTCCCAAAACCCATTTCCTTCCCACTTTATATTATATGGATGCTTTTTGACATCTTAGCAGACAAAAGTAACCCATTTTCATAGGCCATCAAAACAGGTGACAGAGACGTTAATCGAGACTGGTGCCTGGCTCCAAATTTTCTGCAAAAGTAACTCAATGTGGAATCGGGTACCAATGAACTATAGTGAACTATCCATCATTCGACTGGGCATAGCAAACGCGCATGTTCAGTAAACCAGCAAACTAACAATGGTTAGCCATTCGAACTCGACTTTAATAAACACTGGGGATGAATGTGATCATGAAGGGAGACCAAGAGAAGACTATTTTTTTTAATTTACTAGTGGAATGACTGGCTCGGTTATTTTAAAAAGTGGACATTCCTTAAGATGACAGCAGATGCCATTTCTGACCGGTTTGACCATTAAAGGGTTAAATTGAGACACATATCAAAAGCGCATAACTCTATTAGTCTACTTAACCCCTTAACACTGACAGGCCAGAAACAAACAACTCTGTATGATGCAAGGAACCTTCTGGTGAATATATTGAAAACAATTTGACTGGGAGCTGTCACTTCCATAATGGTTCCAGTCCAAGTTGTTTCAGAATATTCAGCCCTTTCTTGGGTAGAAAACATTAGAATTTGAAGGGTTAAAGGGTTAACTTATAATAATGACCAAAATGTGTTAAAGCAATGATGTAATCTGATATATGTCACTGACACACCCTCACCTCACACACCCTACTCACACTCACTGACACACCCTCACACCCTCTCCTCACACTCACTGACACACCCTCCCCTCACACTCACTGACACACCTTCTCCTCACACTCACTGACATACCCTCACCTCACACTCACTGACACACTCTCACCTCACACTCACTGACACACCCTCATCTCACTCACTGACACACCCTCACATCCTCTCCTCACACTCACTGACACACCCTCACACCATCTCCTCACACTCACTGACACACCCTCTTCTCACACTCACTGACACACCGTCACCTCACACTCACTGACACACCCTCTCCTCACACTCACTGACACACCCTCTCCTCACACTCACTGACACACCCTCACCTCACACTCACTGACACACCCTCTCCTCACACTCACCGACCCACCCTCACCTCACTCTCACTGACACACCCTCACACCCACCCCTCACACTCAGACACACCCTCTCCTCACACGCACTATCACACCCTTTCCTCACACTCACTGACACACCCTCTCCTCACACTCACTGACACACCCTCTTCTCACACTCACTGACACACCCTCAAACCCTCACCTCACTCACCAGCACACACTCACATCCTCTCCTCACACTCACTGACACACCCTCAAAACCTCTCCTCGCACTCACTGACACACCCTTAAACCCTCACCTCACACTCACTGACACACCCTCCCCTCACTGACACACCCTATCCTCACACTCACTGACACACCCTCACCTCACACTCACTGACACACCCTCTCCTCACACTCACTGACCCACCCTCACCTCACTCTCACTGACACACCCTCACACCCACCCCTCACACTCACTGACACACCATCTCCTCACACGCACTGACACACCCTCACACCCTTTCCTCACACTCACTGACACACCCTCTTCTCACACTCACTGACACACCCTCAAACCCTCTCCTCACACTCACCGGCACACCCTCACCTCACACTCACTGACACACCCTCAAAACCTCTCCTCGCACTCACTGACACACCCTTAAACCCTCACCTCACACACCCTCTCCTCACACTCACTGACACACCCTCACACTCTCTCCTCACACTCACTGACACACCCTCACACTCACTGACACAACCTCACACACTCTCCTCACACTCACTGACACACCCTCAAAACCTCTCCTCGCACTCACTGACAAACCCTCAAACCCTCTCCTCACACTCACTGACACACCCTCTCCTCACACTCACTGACACACCCTCAAACCCACTCCTCACACTTACTGGCACACCCTCACCTCACACTGATGTAATCTGATACATGTCACTGACACTCCCTCAAACCCTGACCTCACCCTGATATAACCTGATACATGTCACTAACACTCCTTCAAACCCTCGCCTCAGACATAACCTGATACATGTCACTGACACTCCCTCAAACTCTCACCTCACCCTGCTGGAAACTGATACATGTCACTGACCCTCCCTCAAACCCTTGCCTCACTGACATAACCTGATACATGTCACTGACACTCCTTCTAACTCTCACCTCACCCTGATGGAATCTGATACATGTCACTGACACTCCCTCAAACCCTCGCCTCACACTGATATAACCTGATACATGTCACTGACACTCCCTCAAACCCTCACCTCACTCTGACATAACCTGATACATGTCACTGACACTCCCTCAAATCCTCGGCTCACTCTGACATAACCTGATACATATCACTGACACTCCCTCAAACTCTCACCTCACCCTGATGGATTCAAATACATGTCACTGACACTCCTTCAAACTCTCACCTCACCCTGATGGAATCTGATACATGTCACTGACACTCCCTCAAACCCTCGCCTCACTCTGACATAACCTGATACATGTCACTGACACTCCCTCAAACCCTCGCCTAACCCTGATGGAATCTGATACGTCACTGACACTCCCTCAAACTCTCACCTCACCCTGATGGAATCTGGTACATGTCACTGACACGCCCTCAAACCCTCGCCTCACTCTGGCATAACCTGATACATATCACTGACACTCCCTCAAACTCTCACCTCACCCTGATGGAATCTGATACATGTCACTGACACTCCCTCAAACCCTCGCCTCACTCTGACATAACCTGATACATGTCACTGACACTCCCTCAAACCCTCGCCTAAGCCTGATGGAATCTGATACGTCACTGACACTCCCTCAAACTCTCACCTCACCCTGATGGAATCTGGTACATGTCACTGACACGCCCTCAAACCCTCGCCTCACTCTGGCATAACCTGATACATGTCACTGACACTCCCTCGAACTCTCACCTCACCCTGATGGAATCTGATAATGTCACTGACACGCCCTCAAATCCTCGTCTCACTCTGACATAACCTGATACATGTCACTGACATTCCCTAAAACTCTCACCTCACCCTGATGGAATCTGATACATGTCATTGACACTCCCTCAAATCCTCGCCTCACACTGATATAACCTGATACATGTCACTGACACTCCCTCAAACCCTCACCTCACTCTGACATAACCTGATACATGTCACTGACACTCCCTCAAACCCTCGGCTCACTCTGATGGATTCAAATACATGTCACTGACACTCCTTCAAACTCTCACCTCACCCTGATGGAATCTGATACATGTCACTGACACTCCCTCAAACCCTCGCCTTACTCTGACATAACCTGATACATGTCACTGACACTCCCTCAAACCCTCGCCTAACCCTGATGGAATCTGATACGTCACTGACACTCCCTCAAACTCTCACCTCACCCTGATGGAATCTGGTACATGTCACTGACACGCCCTCAAACCCTCGCCTCACTCTGGCATAACCTGATACATATCACTGACACTCCCTCAAACTCTCACCTCACCCTGATGGAATCTGATACGTCACTGACACTCCCTCAAACTCTCACCTCACCCTGATATAACCTGATACATGTCACTGACACTCCCTCAAACCCTCACCTCACCCTGATGGAATCTGATACGTCACTGACACTCCCTCAAACTCTCACCTCACCCTGATGGAATCTGATACATGTCACTGACACTCCCTCAAACCCTCGCCTCACTCTGGCATAACCTGATACATGTCACTGACACTCCCTCGAACTCTCACCTCACCCTGATGGAATCTGATAATGTCACTGACACGCCCTCAAATCCTCGCCTCACACTGATATAACCTGATACATGTCACTGACACTCCCTCAAACCCTCACCTCACTCTGACATAACCTGATACATGTCACTGACACTCCCTCAAACCCTCGGCTCACTCTGACATAACCTGATACATATCACTGACACTCCCTCAAACCCTCACCTCACCCTGATGGATTCAAATACATGTCACTGACACTCCTTCAAACTCTCACCTCACCCTGATGGAATCTGATACATGTCATTGACACTCCCTCGAACTCTCACCTCACCCTGATGGAATCTGATACATGTCACTGACACTCCCTCAAACCCTCGCACCACTCTGACATAACCCGATACATGTCACTGACACTCCCTCAAACTCTCACCTCACCCTGATGGAATCTGATACATGTCACTGACACTCCTTCAAACTCTCACCTCACCCTGATGGAATCTGATACATGTCACTGACACTCCCTCAAACTCTCACCTCACCCTGATGGAATCTGATACATATCATTGACACGACTTCGAACCCTCGCCTAACTCTGAAATAACCTGACACATGTTACTGACACTCCCTCAAACTCTCATCTCATACTACATTAGGTCTCAACCAAGAAAAGTCTGAAATCGAAGGCGGACTATGTCTAAACAATCAGGAATACATTTTAGGCACAGAACTAGTTATATATAAACACTATTTATAACAAATTAAGACAGACAGTATTAATAAGAACAACATTAAGGAAAAACACACGCACACACGTCATGACAAGGTCAATCATACTAATTGGCTGATTATGACAACTACAAAGTCATAAACTGATACAGGGCAAACAAGGTCATTCCAAGATACAATTCAGAATCCATAAGGCAATGGCTGGATTTGTATCAACCTCTACCACTCTTCAAATCTAAGAATCTCATTACAAGAGATTCATGCATGACAGATGGTGGCGAAAACAATTTAAGCATAGGTTTCCATTTAAATTATTTCCGGTACATTTTTATCTGCGGGTATCAGCTCAATAAAGCAAAAGTTTATTTTTGGGTGAATCTCAAAAAGTACTGCTCTGATTTGGTTCAAGATTTAACGCAAAGAAGGATCTTGCCGTGTAGGAGGATTTCCAGACTTCGGCCCTGATACAGCTAAAAGAAACCGAATCCAGAGCAGATAAAATTCAGGAGCCATGGCGATCTCACAAACTACCGGTCAAATTTTAACACAGGAAATGAAGAGAGCATACATCAGCATTCCACAACCTCAGGCGTGATCGGAAAAAATCAGGAAAATCCAATAAAAATTTGTAAAATCCTAAAAATCTGAACGAATTAGGAACCCGCATCTACCAAGATTCTATTGATCTTATTATCTTTCTATAACAATACAAGAGGCTCAAGGGGCCTGTATCGCTCACCTGGCCCATAGGCATTTCAACTAGAATGCTCTTTATCAACAAGATGGCCAATGAACCATTTATCCGACAGTTTCGAAAATTGCAAATTTGAGATCAGAATACCCAAAAACACATAAAACCAATTTCGGCCTCAAAATCCATCAAATAAAAAAATCAAATATGGACACCAAATATGCTATATTTTGATTGGCCTATGGTGTCCAGGTTTTTTGACGGATCAATTTCCCTTGAACAAACTTCAATGGCCCGTAGTGCCTAATCATATCTGCCAAATTTCGGCCCGATTGCTTCAGCGGTTCTGGAGAAGTCGTTTTCGCTACAACTAGGTCAACCAAGATGGCCACTAAACCATTTGACCAATCAAGTTCCCTTGAACAAACTTGGTTCAGCTCTTGCCCTAACTCATATTTCATCAGGTATGCATCAATTCCATAAGCGGCTTCGGAGATTTTTATACATTTCTAAAAATCGGCCAAAATCCAAGATGGCCACCAGCTCAATTGGCCGATCCGCTTCGTTTGAACAAACTTGAATCTCTACACACTAAGGATGCTTCCTGCCAAATATAATTGAAATCGGCCAGGTAGAAAACATTTTAAATCTCCCATTGCTTTAGTATGGGAGCTTTTGACGGGAAAATGATCCAAGATGGCTGCCAAACCATTTATCCGACAGTTTCGAAAATTTCAAATCTGATTTCAGAATATCCCAAAACACATACAAAACCAATTTGGGCCTCAAAATCCATCAAATAAAAAATCCAATATGACCACCAAACTCACTATATTTTGATTGGCCCACGGCGGCCATGTTTTTTGATGGATCAACTTCTCTTGAACAAACTTTAATTAGGCCATAATCATATCTGCCAAATTTCGGTCCTTCAGCGGTTCTGGAGAAGTAATTTTCGCTATAACTAGGTCAACCAATATGGCCGCCGAACCATTTGACCAATCAAGTTACCTTGAACAAACTTGGCTCAGCTCTTGCCCTAGATCATATTTCATGAGATTTGCATCAATCCTTCAAGCAGTTTCGGAGGAGATTTTTAGATGTTTCTAAAAATCGGCCAAAATCCAAGATGGCCGTCGGCCAAATTGGCCGATCTGGTTTATTTGAACAAACTTGGATCCTGATGACCTAAGGATGCTTCCTGCCAAATATAATTGAAATCGGCTCAGTGGTTCTTGAGAAGTCGTTTAAAGGAAAAGTTGGGACGACGGACGACGGATGACAGACGACGGACGGATGGTCGCCACGGCATACGCTCACTTGGCCTTTCAGGTCAGGTGAGCTAAAAATTAAGATAAATTAACAGAGTTGGGATTTAAAGTTCAAACATCTAAATGGACAAACAATATTTAGCAGATAACTCTAACACATGAGTATTTAGCATGCTTAGCACACTGAAGTCACACAGGCTATTGATTTGGTGATGTGGGTGAGTTTACAATTTCCTAATTGTGCTTGTGAAATATACAAATTTATAAGTACAAAGACAGCTACCATAATGTATTTGAAGGGTATTTTCGTGGACAGCTACCCTAATGTATCTGAAGGATATCTTCATGGACAGCTACCCTAATGTATCTGAAGGATATCTTCATGGACAGCTACCTTAATGTATCTGAAGGACATCTTTATGGACAGCTACAATAATGTATCTGAAGGTTATCTTCATGGACAGCTACCATAATGTATCTGAAGGATATATTCATGGACAGCTACCCTAATGTATCTGAAGGATATCTTCATGGACAGCTACCCTAATGTATCTGAAGGACATCTTCATGGACAGCTACCTTTATGTATCTGAAAGATATCTTCATGGACAGCTACCCTAATGTATCTGAAGGATATCTTCATGGACAGCTACCTTTATGTATCTGAAAGATATCTTCATGGACAGCTACCTTTATGTATCTGAAAGATATCTTCATGGACAGCTACCCTAATGTATCTGAAGGATATCTTCATGGACAGCTACCCTAATGTATCTGAAGGATATCTTCATGGACAGCTACCCTAATGTATCTGAAGGATATCTTCATGGACAGCTACCTTAATGTATCTGAAGGACATCTTTATGGACAGCTACAATAATGTATCTGAAGGTTATCTTCATGGACAGCTACCATAATGTATCTGAAGGATATATTCATGGACAGCTACCCTAATGTATCTGAAGGATATCTTCATGAACATCTACTATACTGTATCTGAAGGATATCTTCATGGACAGCTACCCTAATGTATCTGAAGGATATCTTCATGAATATCTACTATACTGTATCTGAAGGATATCTTCATGGACAGCTACCCTAATGTATCTGAAGGATATCTTCATGGACAGCTACCCTAATGTATCTGAAGGATATCTTCACGAACATCTACTATACTGTATCTGAAGGATATCTTCATGGACAGCTACCCTAATGTATCTGAAGGATATCTTCATGAACATCTACTATACTGTATCTGAAGGATATCTTCATGGACAGCTACCCTAATGTATCTGAAGGATATCTTCATGGACAGCTACCCTAATGTATCTGAAGGATATCTTCATGAACATCTACTATACTGTATCTGAAGGATATCTTCATGGACAGCTACCATAATGTATCTGAAGGATATCTTCATGGACAGCTACCCTAATGTATCTGAAGGATATCTTCATGGACAGCTACCCTAATGTATCTGAAGGACATCTTCATGGACAGCTACCTTTATGTATCTGAAAGATATCTTCATGGACAGCTACCCTAATGTATCTGAAAGATATCTTCATGGACAGCTACCTTTATGTATCTGAAAGATATCTTCATGGACAGCTACCCTAATGTATCTGAAGGATATCTTCATGGACAGCTACCCTAATGTATCTGAAGGACATCTTCATGGACAGCTACCTTTATGTATCTGAAAGATATCTTCATGGACAGCTACCCTAATGTATCTGAAAGATATCTTCATGGACAGCTACCTTTATGTATCTGAAAGATATCTTCATGGACAGCTACCCTAATGTATCTGAAGGATATCTTCATGGACAGCTACCCTAATGTATCTGAAGGACATCTTCATGGACAGCTACCTTTATGTATCTGAAAGATATCTTCATGGACAGCTACCCTAATGTATCTGAAGGATATCTTCATGGACAGCTACCTTTATGTATCTGAAGGACATCTTCATGGACAGCTACCTTTATGTATCTGAAAGATATCTTCATGGACAGCTACCCTAATGTATCTGAAGGATGTCCATTTGTGTCCTTGACCGCTAACCCTATGTAAAGCTCATTCAAATGAGAGATTCATATATAGACAATCACGAAGCCCAATAGATCTCAAATTTTATGTGGGATAAGGTACAGAAAATGTATGGGCTTAACCCTTTAATGTTTTAATTGGGTCAAGAAAATCAAAATATCTCCTTATTTAAAGGCCAAGAGAGCATTTTTGAAAATTTACCACTGTAATGACTGGCTCGGTTACCGAGCCAGACATTTCAGTGGTAAAATGTCAAAAATTCTCTTCTCTTGGCCTGTAAATGTACATTCCTTAAGACCACTGCCGATGCTGGTTTTGTCATGAAAAGGTTAAGTGTTTATTATCCAAAATCCAATGATTTTCTGGCAGCAAGTGAAATGCTAACAAGAATTCAAATGTTGAATCTTTGTTAAAGGCAGAAAGTTAACATTTATGGCAATGTCATCATCCGAAAACTGATACCTATGTCTGACTTTCTGCATCGTGAAGCAAGAGACAAAAACCACTTACACTTGAGTGATCTATAGATACTGATGCTATTTAGTCAAACGTATTAATTTCATAGTGACCTGAATGATTTATAATTGAAATGATTAAATATAAACTGTACAAAGTGGGACTAAGTAAACACAGGACACAACATCAACAAGCAGTCAACTAATTACTTGTTTCTAAATGGGGAATATCGAGCGATAACAACAATAACAATAAAACACAACACACACCATGCTAACTCTACCTGGACAGTTCGCTACCAATTGTCTCCCTTTAAAGCAGGTCAAAGGATATATGTAGATATATGTAGATCATACACTTACAAACATATTCTTATAAACAGTTTCTTATCTCGCTACAAACTCCTAGTATTCATGAATTATTTAACTGTCTCACTGCTGCAAGCCATTACACAATAATTTCAATGAGCAAAAACTCTTGACATGGTAAATATTTTGAAAACAATTTGACTGAAAGTTATTGGTGGCTTAGTCACCAACACCTTTCAGTCAAATTATTTTCAAAATATTTACCATGTCAAGAGACATAAACTTTGTTTTATGTTGTCTGTAAAAACTCAGCAGTCAGACAGTTAATGGTCAAGAAAAAAATTGTGCTTAATAAATCTCCATTAGCAGGCCAAGCAGAATCTTTTTTGCAAATTTACCACTGGAATGACTGGCACAGTTAATGAACCAGTTATTCAAGTGGTAATTTTGCAAAAATATTCTCTTGGCCTGTAAATGGGCATTTTAAAGTCCATTGTAGAAGATATTTTTGACTGCCTTGACCATTACAATGTTTGACTGCCTTGACCATTACAATGTTTGACTGCCTTGACCATTACAATGTTTGACTGCCTTGACCATTACAATGTTCATATACAGAAACGTAATGTCACTAGGTATCCATTAACAGCTATGACTGGGATGCTCAGATTAAGCATATATTAACAACTTTAGTATGAAGTAAATTATATTTGCTAAACCGAATTGTCATAATTAACTAAATTCACAAAGTTCATGGCCAATATAGGTTCAATAACATACACTAACACTTACCTATTAGAAATATTCGACAAAATTTCAACAATATACTACGCCTGAAAAGGCAATAAATTCCGGTGATCTTGATTTGGGGTATGGCAGATTAAAGAAGGTACTGGATAGGTTCAAGGCTTAGCCTGCAGATAAATTCTAGGCTTTCCAAGAATTATTCATATTTAAAAGCAGTTATATTGAATTCTATATCTAAGCAAATCATTGGAGAAAAGAAACGACTCGGGATGTTTATTTATGATTAATTCCTCATAAGACCAATGTTTTTGGAATTTCATGACAAAAATTTAATGCTAAATAAAACAATCATCTTACACAACTAACAATTATGACAAGCATAAATTCTTAATGATAATTAATCTTAATAAAATACAGAGTAGTAACTGTTCACTGCATACCTTTGTATTCCAATATTACTGCTGGTTCCAAGTAGATAGAGCGCATTCAGAATCTTATAGGAGGCCAACTGAATCTCACCCTCTGAAAACACACAAACAATAGTTAAGCGTGAATACGTTTGTTTGTCTGAAGTTTAGGTACCAGAATCAAGCTAGACATTAGAAGTATGTGTTACTTATACACAATAGTACAAAACAATCATGGTCAATAGACATACATCTTAAAGACCACCTTCAATCCATTTCTAGCCATGTCACGCCCATTTTCTAGCTTAGCTCTGTAAACCTTGTTTACATAAATTAAAATCAATTTTAATACTTTGAAATCCCAGAATCTCAATTTCAAAGTAATTATATAGGTAAAATGTTGAATATTTTGAAACTAATTTGACTGGGAGTTGTTGCTGCCATCGTTTCAAGATATTCCACAAATATTTATTAAATTGTAAGCTCACCAAATACAATTCAGACAGCTACCGTCAGCACTTTGTCGCTTTGTGTGTTGGAAGTACGTCATTTCATTGTGACACTACGTATTAACAGTGACGTAATTTGATTAAATGATATCAGATATCTGTGTTTATCTATAATCAGAGTACAGTACACACCAAGATCTTCATGTACTCACAGAAGTTATCTACTACATATATTCAACCATACTTTACAAAACACCTCTGTGCAAAGATGACCTACTTCCCCATAAAACAGAAGAAACATTTTATTTGACACCTCAAAAATTGCAAAATATTTTGGGTCTCCTGTGGCTTTTTCATACTTATATACAGAAAATTTAACTTAAATTTTGCTTCAGCCTTCCTCACCAATGAGATCATCTCCATACTGTTGATTGCCGATGTGATCGTACAGCGATGACAGGACGGGTAAGAGCACCATGTGTACATAGTTCAGACTGGTCGCACCTTTAATGATCGTGCCTTTCACATGACTGAAGCGACCTTTATTCAGATTCTCAACAAGCTGTGTCAGATCGTCGGCAGCATTGTTGAAGAATGGCAGGATGTTAGCACGAACCATCTCCGGGCTGTTCTTCACCACCGACCTGATCATAAACCAGAATGGTAACACTTTAACCAATGAATTCCCTGCACCTCTATCTCAGGGAAAACAAACAGGAAAGCTGTTGAATATTTTGAATTTAATTTGACTTGAAGCCATTGCTGCCTTATGACAGCACCGGCTTCCAGTCAATTTAATTTTAAAATATTCAACAGAATACGATTTATATCATAAAGAATTAAATTTTTCAGGGATTTGTCATTGACAGGGTTAATGGTCAGGATTGGACAAGGAAGTTTAGATTTCTGCTAACTGAATGTCTATTTACAGGTCACAAGAATATTTTTGAAAATTTATCAGAGGAATGACTGGCTCCAGCTAGTGTGTATGTGCATGTATGTATGCGTGTGTGTGTGTGTGCATGCGCGTGTGCTAAAACAAGACCTGGCAGCAAAACGCTACTATGGTGCCACCACCATGGCATCAACCAAAGACGTTTCGCATATTTGCTGATGGGTAAGACAACCTACCTTGCATCCACTGCTTGAATGAGCACCTGTAGACACCTCACAGAGATGTTGACATCATGTCCAAATGCCGTGATCCGTGACCGCAAGGTCTGAGCAAGCTTACAAAACAAACTGAAATCAATCAGAAAAACAATCGAAATTGTACTGAGGAAATAGGGATAGAAGCAGCAGAGATAAAACTTATTACAAGACAAGAGGTGACAGGCAGCTTGTCTTTCTGTAATTGTTTGAGCTCAGATACTATTCCTAAGTCATTTGTACTTGTAAGTTTGATTGTAAATTACATTTCATACAGAGTGTGTATATGTAGGAGGGCATGCATGAGAGACTTAAAGATGTGATTCTCTAAGAGCTGAAATGTATTCATAATGAAGAATATACTTAACTGTCTCACTGATGCAAGCCACCTGACAATAATTTCAATGAGCAAAAACTCCTGACTTGCTGAATATTTTGAAAACAATTTGACTGAAAGTTGTTGGTGGCATGTATGATGTATGATTACTGTATTCTGCGGCTGCAGTAGTAGAAACATCCTACAGCTGCAATCAGTCCTTCTTCGCTTTTGCTCACTGTGTCTTGTCCTCAGCCAAAATCCTTAGCTTCCTCAGGTCCATTCTTGACTTGAGTGTACCGAGTCCTGCTTTCTTGTCACTTCGTAGCACGCTTAGCACATTTATGCGATGATGTCCTCTCCCTGCTTTGTATTTGCTGGTTCTGAGTATCGTGAATTCCTAGGCTCTCTGTGCTGGTGTCTCTTCCGGCATCCTTAGCACATGGCCAAACATGGACCATCTTTGCTAGGCGACTTTTACAGACAGTGGCGACGTATTACACATCTTGTATATTGCATCGTTGGAAATTATGCTGTCTGGCCATCGGTGTCCAGTGACGGTGCGTAGGAGTTTGCGGTGGCAGGCATCGAGTTTATCTAGAGCTGCCTTTGGAGCTGCCCAGCTGTTACAGTTATACAGCATCAAGGATACGCAGGTCGCATTGTATAAAAATAACCGCTTTATCTCAAGGGCATCTTTGATCTACGAATCCATAGCTTCCAGAAGGACTGGAAAGCTATATTCCCCATGACGCAGCGTGCAGATATTTCAGCAGTACTGCAAAGCAGTGAGCCCAGGATTTTACTTTTCCTCCATGGTTTGCCGCCACGAAGTGGCTCGTCATTTTCTATAGTTTCGTGCTTTGTCGATAGGTATATGTGGGTGAACTCTGTTTTGGATTCATTCATAAAGAGATTCTCAATTTTTAGTTTGCTTGCAGCTATTGGGAGAAGTTCGTCAAGGGGTTTCTTTTCTTCGTCTACGAAGTCCACATCATCGGCATATTCCATCTCTAGCGACATGCCCAGTATTGACACTGGGGGGTTTGGTCTTGTGGAACTTTCCCGCACAGATTTCAATGCGGCAGCAACGTAGGTGAAAAACACCAAAGATAGACCATCTCCCTGTGGGGAGCCGATTGATGTCTCAAACTCTACAGACTTCAATGACGTGATTCGTACTCTCAGTTTGGTGTCTGCAAGCAGTGGCCTCACTAGTCGTAGCTCATCTTCATTGCAACTGGCCTGGCGTAGTACATTTAGGATCTTTGAGCGGTTAAATGTGTCGAAGGCTCGTGACATGTCAATGCCCATTTTGTGGAAGTCCCAGTGTTTGGACATGACTACCGACACAAGCATGTGTTGAGCCCATGTCTGCGCAGCTGCATCCACGTTTGAAGCCACTTTGACATGATCCGGTGAAGTAATCGCTCTTGTCTCAGATGTGGCATAAGAGTAACATTGGATAGGATTTTCCATATGCTGATGAGGAGCACAATGGGCCGCAGATTGGCTGGTCGGCCAGGTGGCTTCTTGGGCTTGAGTAGTGCGATAAGGATGCCTTGGCCTACAGCATCGATGGGAAGGTGGTGCATAAAAGCTGAATTGTTTAGGTGCGTGATCGGTTTTGAGATAATATCACTTGCATATTTGAATAGTTCATTGCTCATGCCATTAGGTTCAGATGCGCATCCATTTTTCAGGGCTTTAAGTGCCTTCTCAACTTCTGCTGTTTTAATTGGTCTTAGTAATGGCCCGGGGTCTCCTGCGAATGGGTGCTCATCATCGTTGTCAGTGAACTGTTCCTTGAACCATTCTCGGATCGCCTTGGCTTTTCCCTGGTCAGTCCCGATAAAGTGTCCTTCAGAGTTGTGTATAGTGAGTGGTGGTGTGTAGTCAGTAACTCTCAAGGCTCGGACTGCCCGAAACATTTTGTGACAGTCGGCAGTGATTTTATCTGCTAGGGAGTCTGCCTGTTGAATAGCAAAATCTTTTAAGCGTTCGCTAATGTGGCACAGAATAATATTGCGCTCCAGGCGTAGTTTGGTGCGGTCTTCACTTTGGCCACTTTGATAGATGCGCCGCCGTAACACTCTGTTCTGCTGACAGTTTTACTACTAGAGGGTAGTCAATATACCTGGTTTGGTTGTTTTTAAGAACACCTATGGTGCTGGTAGCGGATGATTCCATAGATTTCAGTATTTTGGTTAGGGCTTCGTTTGGATCGGAGCTGACATCGATGTTAGCTATCTGATCCTCGAGGGCTTTTTTGTATGACATTTGAGTGTCAGTGACGCTGATGAGCTTGGGTAGGTTGTAGGTGACTCTACCCTCTTGCCTGGTATGGTGTTTATATATTAGGTAGAGATCGTTCATCTGAAGGCGTATAATGACTAGCTTATGGTCAGAATTGAGGTCTGTGCCTCCATACGAATGAGCGTTCCTGAGTAAGCGTTTTGCTTCTGTCTTGCATAGTATGAAGTCTATTTGATTGAAGACAGCTGTTGTAGCCTTAGACCCTTTTGGGGCTTTGCAATCAGTAATGTGTCAAGTCCATGTTGTCCGGTGACGGCATGGGCGTTTGAAAGCCGTATTTGTGACAAATAGGTCATTGGACCTAAGGAATGCCACCAGTGCATCTCCATTGCTGTTGCGTGTGCCCTCTCCATAAGATCCCATGCATAAGCCAAGTCCTGAACTTTTGTCCGCAATTCCGAGTTTACCCAGCTTGGAGTTGAAATCTCCACATACGAACAGTTGCCATCTAGCTGGGATTGTAATGGCGGAGCTCAGTTTTGCATAGAAGAAATCTAATATTGCTGGCTTGGCTTTTTCTGTAGTTTGGCCATATTCATTGACAATTCGACACTTAGTGGTGGTGTGTTTTCGCGCAGGTATAGCCAGGTCGATGAACGCGATCACTGACGTATCCAAAACTAATGACATAATCCAAGACCCTTGATCCGATTACAAAGCCTAAGCCCCGGTATGTGGCCTGTTTTTGCTCCATGAGCACTAGCTTATGCTGCTCTGAGTGTTTAACTACATTAGTCTCTTGAATGCATGCAATATCCATGTTATAGTGTTCACAGTCTGTACCTAAGGTTTGCCTCTTTGATGTTGCACTCAGACCACGTACATTCCACGTAGCTATGGTAAGCTCCTAGGAAGATTGCGTCGTCCGAGGATGTCGAGCACAGTTTCTTGTTTGAAGGGTAGACATAATCAGTTGCCTCTGAATGCGGATGTCAGCCCGCAATTCTTGATGACTTAGTTTCCCAACAAAGTTAGTACTTACGGAGGAGACCGGCGTGAAGGTGTCATCTTTCTCCACCGACAACTTTCAGTCAAATTGTTTTCAAAACATTTAACAAGTGCAGAGATATAACACTTGGAACATGTCATCTCCAAAAACTCAGCAGTTAGACAGTTAAGGTACCTCTCATATGCTAGATGACACATATTAACCCGTTAAACCTCGAATTTATTCAAGAGAATTTTAATTTTCTCATAGAAAATGTCCATTTGCAGACCAAGAGAAGACGTTTGGAAAATTTACCACTGGAATGACTGGCTGGGTTATCAAGCCAGTCATTCCAGTGGTAAATTTTCAAAAATAGGCTTCTCTTGGTCTGCAAATGGACATTTCTCATTCTCAAGACCAGTGGTGAAGCCGTTTTCGGCTAATATGAGTGTTAAAGGGTTAATTTTTATTCGGAAAACGATGTAATGTTCTGTTTCAGCAGAGGACTCTCTATATCTTCCCAGTCCTGAATTGTAAATAGATAGTGAATCAGGATTAATAACATACATAAAAAGAATAAGTACATCAAGTCTTTGCGACATTTGGAAAAACTTTACCATTGTACCTAATTCTCAGATGCTTGAGGCCAGGTTGCTATTCAGGCCACTAAGTCAAGCCATCTTCCTCTTTATGAGCATAGATAACATGCAGCTTAACAGATGATTAATTATTCAAACAGGTGATAATTACTTGAGTATGGTCAACTTATCATACCTGGCTGTCATTTCCTTCTCCTTTGGTGAAGCCATTGCTACATGACTCTGCTGTATTGGCAAGGCGATGAAGTACACACGATGTGCATGGAAATATCGCTCAACGAATGGCAGAACAACCTGGAAATGTATGACAAATGAAAGTTATCTAAGGCAGCAGACATGACAAATGAACGAGAAAGCACATCTGTCTTTATCCCAGGTCAATCCCGCATAAAACGACTTCTGTACTAGTCATCATGAGAAATGTCGATTTGCAGGCTAAGAGAAGACTATTTTTGAAATTTACCACTGGAAGGACTGAGCCAGCCATTTCAGTGTTAATTTTAAAAGGTAGTCCACTTTTGGCCTGCAAACTGATATTCATTCAACAACTTGGACTGGGCCCCGTGCATAGAGCCCTTTTGCTTTTTCTGCAAATCACACATCCCATACAGATCATGGCATGGTATGGTATGTTGTGCTATGGTATGGCATGATATATGGCATGGTATGATATGTTGTGCTATAGTATGATATATTGTACGTCATGGCATGACATGTGCCACGGTATGGTATATATTGTATGGCATGCTGTGTTATGCAATAGTATAGAATGGTATGGCGTGGCATTGTATGGTATGGTATGGCATGGAGTTGTATGGTACTGTGTTGTATGGCATGGCGTTATATGGTTTGGTGTGGTATGGCATGACATTGTATGGTGTGGTATGGCACGGTGTGGCATGGTAGGGTATGACACGGCGCTGTATGGTATGGCATGGCATTATATGGTTTGGTGTGATATGGTATGGCACACGCTCTATGGTATGGCATGGCGGGTTATGGTATGGAATGGTGTTGTATGGTATGGTATAGCATGACACTGTATGGTATGGTGTGGCATGGTATGACATGGTGTTGTATGGTATGGTATGGCGCTATATGGTATGGTGTGGCATGGCGGTGTATGGTATGGCGTGGTATGATATGGCATGGTGTATGGTATGGTATGGCATGACCTTGTATGGTATGGTGTGGTATGGCACTGTCTGTATGGTATGGTGTGGCAAGGCATGGTATGGTATTGTCTGGTATGGTGTCGCCTGGCGTGGTATGGTATGGCATGGCATGTCATGGTATGACATGACGTGGTATGGTATGGTATGGAATGGAATGGTGTGGTATGGTATATGGCATTGCATATGGTGTGGCATGCGTTATATTGTATGACATGGTGTGGTATGGCATCGCATGCCACTGTATGGTATGGTATGGTGTTGAAATGTATGGCATTGTATGGTATGGTATGCCAGTTTATGGTATGGTATGGCATGGCGTGGTATATGATATGCTATTGTATGGTATGATATGCCATTGTATGGTATGGATGACATGGTATGGCATGGCACGGTATGGCATGGCATAGTATGGTATGGCATGGTATGGTACACACAAATAAATGACATCTAAGTCATCTAAAATACAGTTTGAAAATCATTTTCATTGTGAAGCAGACTTGATGCAATGATGGTATCGCACAAATCTGTATAGTTTGATTGAGATCGGATAAGCAATTGATGAGGTAAAACTGACAGAGGATGTCTTTTGGATCACAATATAGAACCATCTTCGCTAAGGGCTTGATAAAGATTTTTTCTTGACCAATCTTGAAAAAAGAAATTCCAAAATTTTTAAGATGTTCAAATGCTGCTGTGAATGATGAACATTCTAGAACTTTTTTGTAAATTAAATAAACACAAATTTTGGAATGGTGATAAAAATCGGCGATAATACATTATGTATAAATGAATAGGCTAGCCTAGGGAGTAGCTAATACGAAAATAAACCGCAAAACATCACCATGTACATGTCACAGGTCACCATTATTTTACAAGCAGATATTTCTATTTTATCGCATTTTTTCTGTTGTTTAGGTTAATTGTTTAAATTGGAAAATATGGCCACCTTTTGAATTAGTTAATGGAGCATATACATGTATATCATACTTTATCAGCTATTTTAAGGATATCGCTCAGTACCCCCTTTAAGCTCCAAATGTGAAGACTTCAACAGTGAACATTATCATTTAGGTAACAAGTTAACAAATTTAGGTCCATAATGAAGATTCAATCAAAGAATTCATAATGACCACAGTGATCCGATCAATCAATCAGATTCAAGTGTTAAATTCCTATTCAGCAGAACCTAAAATATAGCCAGTTATATATCCAGTCCACAAACCAAACTCCTGTAGCGGGACTGGCAAATTTGTTCGATTTGAAGAGGTTTCTTCTTGACAGCTTGGTTACATTTCTATATAAGAACTGAATGCACAAAAGAAATATATCACGGTCTCAAAAGGTGGTCATTTAACAAATATATCCTTCCCGCAATAAGTGGTCATTTAAGAAATATATCCTTCCCTCAGTGGTCATTTAAGAAATATATCCTTCCATCAAAAAGTGGTCATCTAAGGCACGCTTCTCTTAAGTATTGCATTAGCATCTTCATACAAGATATACACCTGTGCAAAAGTTAAGCACCACCCTATTTTTACGCACATGCGAGGGTATATTCATGTGCTATGAAGAAAGCAATAGCATAAACATTTATGTACCCATACATCTTAGTGCAAGAGGTAATAATGCAACTAGAGGAATGCTGATTATGATGGTGGGGAAACACTATGTTTTTGTTTGAACTTGAAAACGAGGCCTGAATATGGTTACGTTGACACAACTGACAACTATTGCCCTACAGTTGACACACGTGGCTAGATTGTCATAAATGGTGTCTGAAAACGAAGTTTAACATCTGTGCACGAGTTTGAGACTGTCATTATTAATACCGGGTATATCCACCTTGTGCCTGGATGACGGCCTGGACACGACGTCTCATGCTGGTCACCAACCGACTGATACGCCATTGTGGTATTCGTTGCCATTCAAGATGGAGTGCGTCTGTTAATTCCTGTAGGTTCTGCACAGGAGGATCCCTCCTTCTCACCATGTTTCCCAGAATGTCCCAGATATGCTCAATAGGGTTCATGTCAGGGCTCCTTGCTGGCCATGGTAGGGTTTCGATGGCATTCTGGCGGAGGTATTCATGCACAGCTCTAGCACGATGTGGTCGGGCGTTGTCATCCATGAATATAGGGTGGGTTCCAGGTGCATGATTTACAAAATGAGGGACCACAACTCTATCCAGTATGGAATCTTGATATCTTTGTCCATTTAGTGTTCCAGGTACAGTCAACAGATCCAGCTTACAATCAAATGAGATGCACCCCCATATCATAACGGAACCTCCACCAAATGGAACTTCTTCCATGATGTTACGTTGGTCGTACGCCGTGCGTCTGGACCTCCATACACGAGTTCGACCATCTGTGGCATGAAGCAGGAACCGACTTTCATCGGACCAGTGTACCCGTCTCCAGGATCTCATGTTCCAGTGTCTTCTTTCGTTGCACCACCTCAGACGCTCCTCTTTGTGGTGTGCAGTGAGGAGAGGACGTCTGACAGGTCTCCTAGCTTTCATGCCAGCAGCATAGTCTCCTTTTGACGGTAGACATTGACACTCTATTGCGCGTTTCCCATTGCTGGCTGAGCACTCTGAATGGTGAATGGAGATCTCCTAACAAGGCGTACTAGGGCTCGATCATCACGGGCAGTAGTCTTCTTCGGTCTTCCAGATCTAGGCCTGTCCTTCACCTCGTTAGTTTGCCCATGTTTTGCAATCAAACGACTGATTACAGTATGGTTAATGTTCAGCTGTCTGCCAATCTCTCTGCATGACATACCAGTGGTATGCATGCCTATGATTTGCCATTTCACACGATCACTTAACCTTCGTCTTGCCATAGCGGTTCACAATCAAGAGCTAATTCTCTCTGTACAAATAAACCACAGTCATGAACACAAAATTCCTAATCTTGTCGCCTAAATCTGTATGTAATGTTCTACACCTCAAACTGGACTTTTACATAACTGAACACGTGTGCTGTTTCCCGCCAAGCACGGACATCAAGCGGCGTGAAGTCATGCATGCATGTGCATTTCGTACTTGGAATTATGTCAGCTAACGCGGGGACAAAAAGTATGGCAGCCTAGTTGTACCATCATGTTTCTACGTTCTATTGTTTTTGCTGGTGCTTAACTTTTGCACAGGTGTATATAATTTAACAGAAACAAAGGGTTTAGTTGGGCAGGCTTAGCAAGCTCACGTGTGTGGCATGGGAGGAATTGTGGTAGAGGTGGTCAGGCCTGTCGGGGGGCATAGTATAAGCAGTCAGGTCTATGCCTCACCTGGAGGCTATGTAGTAGGAGGGGCATTCATGTGTCTGTTGTGAGGCGAGATAGGAGCAGGGTAGTTCTGATGTGTGTGCTGTGGTGAGATAGGAGCAGGGGTGCTCATATTTGCTATGTGGCGAGGTAGGGTAAGGGCACACAGGTGTGTAGCAGAGGTAGGAGTATCGTGTTTAAGTATCTGCCATGAGGCGGGGTAGAAGTATGGGTGCTTAGGTGTGGGCCGGGAGTCAAGGTAGTTAGAGAAGTCGCTCTAAGCTCGCAGATATGTGGCAGGAAGTGAGGTAGTCGAGAGGCTCATCGAACTAATTGCTTGGAACGACGATATCGTGTAGCTTCAGTTTGCATAAATTATTCAGCAACTAGTCATATGGTGCTATGGATAAATAATGTGCCTATAACTGTGACAAACTATCTATAGCTGCTACAATGGCCCTTTCCATCATTAGCTATGCCCCACCCATCTCTAGCTAAGCTCCACCAACACCTCACTCATGTTGGGATCGATCGATCTCTGAACTCCCTGACAATCAATTTCCAGAAAACTATACAGCTAAGTTGTTGAATATTTTGAACCTAATTTGACTGGGTGCTGTTGCTGCCTATGGCAGCAACATCGTCAAGTCAAATTAGTTTCAAAATATTCAAAAGCATGTTTATTAAATAGTAGAGACATACCATTCTTATGTGTCAGACTATTAAGAGTTAAAGGCGAGTCTAATAAAATCATTTATGATGTAATGATTATGACGTCATCCTACACGCCGCTTAGCTGATTATGATGTCATATGACATAAAATCATTGATGGATACTCTAGAAAGGCGAATTAAGTCATTAATCAAGAAACTATCACAGTTTCTAAACTTTTGGTTTTGCCAATAGAATCACATATAATGCTTGGAGAGGTATTATTAGGGACATAAATAACTCCTATCACCACTTCCAAACTGTTTGCTTTGCCAAGAGAAAACCTGCATATCACGCTGTCTCACAATATATACCTACCTTTCCAAAGAATTTGACATCTTTTGTAGCTGTTGAAAAGCTTCCACGGCGAGTAAACCGCTGACTCGGATTAGTTTGTGCCATATTCACTGAGGCCTGGTCAACATAATCCAGCAGCTTTTCAAGCAAGCTATAAGCAAAGCGCTTCTCCATCGAAGACACACCCACACCACTGTCTGCCTCAGAATCCTTGCTCTGCCTAGAAGTAGGATCACGTCCAGACTGTAAGCCCATATCCCCACTATTGTCCAGCCAATTAGAAATCGGTTATGATATCCAAGCAGCCAATCAGCAGCAGCGGATTGTTGTTAATGCATTGAATAAGTCAGCAACCATTTAGTGATATAAATTGGTGTCAATTACCAGTAAAATATGAGCCCATCACCAGTTGAGATTGAGACAGAGAGTAATCCAGATAAATGTTCCAGAAACAGCAGCAGAAGTGTGCCAGAATGTGAGGCAATGAAAGAGAAGAGATATAAGGACATTGTTTACATAATTAATTAAGTATTAACAAGGATATTAGTGATTATCCAGATATGAACACAACAGCATGCACATAGAATCAATAATTTGGAAAAACTGTGATGTGCTAAATTAGTGTTTAATAATAATAATAATAATAATAATAATAATAATAATAATAATAATGAGCTCCGAAAACGCCGCATAATACCCCGCCATGATGACAAACCAATGAATGAGAGCTATCAGAAAATATTTATTTCTTTCTCACACCCATCAGACCAGTCATCCTTATGAAGTGTCAAAACGATCAGTTAAACGGTCAAGGAGGTATCATTTGGACACCAATTTTCAAGATGGCTGCCGCTGACTGGCAGCCATATTAGATTTTGGATTATCATAAATTTTGATAAGTTTCTTCACCAGACATATTCCAATGACCGTAGGAAGTGACCTAATCAATGAAATCCAGAAACCAACTTTCAAGATGGCAGCCCATGGCTGGCGGCCATCTTGGAGGTCGGATCATCGTCAATTTTGATAGGTTTCTTCTCCACACCTAGTCAAACCATCCTATGAAGTGTCAAAGGGAGCCGATAAACGGTAACAGAGTTATCATTTGGAAACCAATTTTCAAGACAGCCACTGGTGGCTGGCAGCCATCTTGGAGTTCGTATCATTGTCAATCTCGATAGGTTTCTTCCACAGAGGTAGTCGAACCACCCTATGAAATTTCAAAGCGATCCGATAAACGATAACGGAATTATGATCTGGAAAACCAATTTTCAAGATGGCCACTGGTGGCCATCTTGGATTTTGGATCATTGTCGATTTCGATAGGTTTCTTCCTCAGACCTAGTCCAACCACTCTATGAAGTTTTAAAGCGATCCGATAAACGGTAACAGAGTTATCATCCGGAACCCAATTTTCCGGATGGCCGCCTGTGGCTGGCGGCCATCTTGGATTTCGGATCATTATCGATTTCGATAGGTTTCTTCTGCAGGGCTAGTCCAACCACTCTATGAAGTTTCAAAGCGATCCGATAAACGGTAACAGAGTTTTCATCCGGAAACCAATTTTCAAGATGGCTGCCTGTGGCTGGCGGCGCCATCTTGGATTTTGGATCATCATTGATTTCGAGAGGTTTCTTCCGCAGACCTAGTCCAACCACTCTATGAAGTTTCAAAGCGATCCGATAAATGGTAACAGAGTTATCATCCGGAAACCAATTTTCAAGATGGTCACCGGTGGCTGGCGGCCATCTTGGATTTTGGATCATCATCGATTTCGATAGGTTTCTTCCCAAGACCTAGTCCAACCACCCTATGAAGTCTCAATGCGATCCAACAAACAGTAACGGAGTTATCATCCGGAACCCACTCTGCCGCCCGCATGCCCGATATTATAATAATAATAATAATAATAATAATAATAATAATAATAATAATAATAGCTAAGGCAATGGTACATATTACTGTTTCAAGATGAGTGATTGTGCAGAGTGATCTGACATAATAATACTAATAGTATTAGTATAAACTTGGAGACTTTTTAAGAATCCATGTGTTTTGGAAGCCATATTGGATTTTGGATCTTCTACGATTTCAAGAATACAAACATAAGGCTCCATTAAAATTGCAGTGTTCGAATACACCATAGCAGAATGGAGGAATCCAGTTTTAGTTTTTTTCCACACATCGCTAGATACACTCCTAGATACGCACACACCTTTCCCATGTTGGAATCAATCGATCCCTGCACTCTCTGAATCTCAATTTCCAGAAAACTATATAGGTGTGACAGAGTAAATTGTGTCATTCATGATGTAATTGATTATGACGTCAGCCTACATGTGACGTACCGTATTTTGCCTAATTGAAGGCTATCTTCTAATAGAAGCCCACCCCCTAACTTTGACATATGAGCTCCAATAATTTCTTAGCAGTTTCAAAATAGCAAAACTCTGTATTAGAAGCCCACCCCCTAACTCAGCAGATTGTATATGAAAATTTTTTTTTAAGAGCAAATTTGTAAGAATAGCGTGTATAATAATAACAATCGTGTCACAGGGTGTGTCAACTTTACACCGATCTCTGCCCCGATACATTTCCACTCCCTGCTCCCCCACCCCTAGAAGTCAATACAGGCCTCGGACTTGTAGATCTCGGCCACCTATTAGATTAATACTAATAGTAGGCTACGTATGTTCAAGATATAATAAAGTTTATTCCACACTTTTGTAGTCAAAATGCATGTAAAACAGTCTTGGCGTGATTAAATAACTTCCTTACAAATATATGTATTGCGCATTAATTTTGTAACGCCAATCAACATTAAATGATCCAAAACGGAATTAAGACAAACAACAAAAATTGCTAGAAAGCCAGAGAATTAAAATGAGATAGCTGGCTTCTTATGTTGGCGAGCCAGCGGCCCTTTTGGGATTGGAGGCGCTGTGTTCTCGCGAGATCTTATACGCTAACAGGAGTTTCCAACGGGTACCTGTTATTCAGATCCGCGCCGTGTCCTTGCGAGATCTTATACGCTAACGGGAGTTTATCAAATGGGTACCCATTATTCAGATCAGTATAATACTCAGTTCCTATCACGCAATGATAATATATAGAAATTTCCGAGTTCCCAGTCCACGAGTTCAGAATATTTATATCTGCATACTCGCTCTAAAATAAACTCTTCTGAGATTGGAGGCGAATCACACGATTTATATTTTTTCGTGACATTTTATACCAAATTGTGGCTTAATTTTGATGTCATAAACGACCGTTATTAAAGGATACACAATATTTAGGCACTCAAATTAAATAATTTCACTTCCCCGGTGATGTTTTGAGGTATACATTAAACATAGGCGCAAGGCGGGTGGAATTTTTACGGGAGAAAATGCGTCCAATTTTCGTTATATCAGTTTTAGAACTTTTTTGGGAAACTAATATAAGCCCACCCCCTTTCTCAGAGATGCTGGGTTGGAAATTTAACAGCTCTTGTCCTAATAGAAGCCTAGGCTTCAATTAGGCGAAATACACTAGTTGATTATGAAGTCATACGACTGACTGAAAAACGTATTTCCAAGATACATGTAGATAGACTATTATCATCAATTTTTATATGTAAGGTTCCTTCCCTAGACATAGTCCATGGACGTATCAATTTTACGGGATATATGGCATATTTAATCGGGAGTGGGTAATAATGCAATGATAATTATAAGATATCTTGCTCACAATATTGAGCTGATGGTTAGATGGATGTATTAACCTGGACGTGTTAGAACATACAGTGAAGGTGCAGAAATATCACACACATAACCCTTTAACGCTCGCAAACCTGAAACAAGAATTCTTTATGATGTACAGAATATTCTCTGGAATATTTTGAAACTATGGGAGCAAAAGGTTCAAGTAAAATTAGTTTCAAAACATTCAAAAGCCTTCCCGTATACATGTTTTGAAATTGAGACATTGAAATTTTAAGGGTCAACGGTTTAATCTGTGCTATAACCTCACCAACCAAACAAGATTATACTAACATTAACCCTTTAATGGTCATGCCGGACAAAACCGGCCTCTGTTATGCTCTTGTGGCATGTCCATTTACAGGCCACGAGAATACAATTTTTGTAAATTTACCATTGGAATGACTGGCTCGATAACCGAGCCAGTCATTCCAGTGATAAATTAAAAAAATTGTATTCTCTTAGCCTGTAAATTGACATTTAATAGGTAATTATTAAATTTTCTTTTTACCAAATTTGACCATTAAAGGGTTAATAAGCCTGTATTGCTTGTGAGTGAAACAAGTTGTTATGCATCAATTCGTGGATTAGTTAAGCACCGCCCACATTGTATGAATATTTATACATACACATGTTATACAATGATACAATGACAGTTAAACGTAGTTACACACATTATACAGAGAATAAAACAGGAATGAACAAGAGCAAGCAAAAATAGGTCTTTTTGTCACATGGCAAATTTTCCCCCAATTTTTCGGATGTTCCAGAACTCTTGAATCACAAGCAAAGTTGTAAGATCCTAGTAGAGCCAAATCAGACTAGTTTCCGAGACATCCATAGATTTATAATTTGATCCGAACGAGATACAAGGTTTTATGTGGATCACAGCCAAAATCCATAAATCCTCTATCAAAATCAGATTAGTATTTCTTTAGAAACCAAACCAGACACACAGACTTAGATAAAGAGATGGATGGATGAATGGACACACATGCACACACCGACCTGAATGCAATACCTTCTCGTTATGTGGAAGGGGTAAAAATCATATTTATGTACTGAAATCTTGTATAGAGAAAAACATAGCATTCTAACTATGCCAGACTTTTATGTTTTATGACACATTTGATTAAGACATCAATTAACCTTTTAACACAAATATCGAGGGTTATCGAGCCAGTCATTCCAGTGGTAAATTTTCAAAAATAGTCTTCTCTTGGTCTGCAAATGGAAATTTCTCAAGACTGCTGCAGAAGCACCTTTTGGCTGATATGAGTGTTAAAGGGTTAACAAGCGATATCCTTTAATTACGGTCACTTGAAATTCATGCTTGAGTGACAGTTTGGATGTGTGAATAGCGAATCAGAGTATGCACAATGATGAGTGTATAGACATAAAAATCAAGACATGAAACAAACCTAATAATACGATAACCAATAAACTGTAGAAATTTTAGCAGCTCAGTGGAGTGATTACGATCTTTCAGTTTCTCACGTTCAGTCAGAATGTCGTATGGCACAAGTTGAGGATGTACGCCGCCACCTGAAAAAACAACAAGTAGAACATTGCACAGCAAATATTAATGCTTAACCTTTTAAGGGTTAAATTTGGTTTAGAAAATCTAAAATATTTACCTATTGAATCTCCATTTGCAGGTCAGAAGAACTATTTTTGAAAATTTACCACTGGCATGACTGGTTCGGTAATTAAAACCAAGAGCTCTGCGAACAGTGCATAATACCCTGCCATCAAGACAAATCAATGAATGAGCTATCAGAAAATAGCGATTTCTTCCTTAGACCTAGACCAGTCATCCCAGGAAGTTTCAAAGTGATCCACTAAACGGTCATGGAGTTATCGGCCGGAAACTAATTTTCAAGATGGTCGCCGGTGGCTGTCTGTCATATCGGGTTTCGTAGCATCATCAATTTCCATAGGTTTCTTCCGTATACTTAGTCCAACCACCCTATGAAGTTTCAAAGCGATCCGATAAACTGTAACAGAGTTATCATGCAGGAAACCAATTTTCAAGATGGCCACCAGTGGCTGGCGGCTATCTTGAATTTCGGATCATCAGCACTTTTGATAGACTTATTCCCCCTACCTAGTCCAACCACTCTATCAAGTTTCAAAGAATTCCGATAAATTGTAGCAGAGTTATCGTGCGGAAACCAATTTTCAAAATGGCCACCGGTTGCTGGCGGCCATTTTGGATTTCGGATCATTGTCGATTTCGATACGTTTCTTCCCCAGTCCTAGTCCAACCACCCTATGAAGTTTCAATGAGATCCGATAAATGGTAACAGAGTTATCATCCGGAAACCAATTTTCAAGATGGTCGACGGTGGCTGGCAGCCCAGGGAATATTTTGAGCGGTTGCTACACATTTACAACTTCGCTTAGCTATTTGCTGCGATACATAATTTTGATGTAAAATTCAGTCAATTCACTTAATTTTGAAATACTTTTGATAAAAAGGCGCTAAAAGATTGTCAAATTTAGTAAGGAAGCAAGATGCGCATGCGTCGGAGGCTGATTTCCGATATAGCCCATAGACATATATAACTATAGAGCGCATATCTTCATACCTTCCTTCACTATGGGACAAATGACCGCTGGTGAAGCGAGTTCAGTAAGCGCTCTATAGATCAAAATTCTAAAAGCTAGCGATGCGCGCATGCGCTAGCGGCTTCCTTCTTCCGGTATAATAATAAACTGTTACAGACTTCAGTTTTGAGTTTGGACACCAGTCGGAAACTCGCAATATGTATCATGGGGTATTCACGGTCATCGACATATTGCTCGTAACAGACTCTCTTGTAAATCTAAATTCTCATATAGGGGGGTATGGCTATTGACCATTGCCTCGTCATTAGTTAGCGTTATGATAAACTTTAAAAATACAAGTTTATCTAGGCCGATTCTGGTCGATTTAGACAATGTTTGTCTCGGAAACTGAGTTATATCATCGCGTATGCTAAACTCATGTTAGTGCATCCCCAAATCAAGGCCGACAGTATAGTTAGCCATACTACGGCGGCGTATCGCACTTGATTCGCGTAAGCGACAGAATTAGAATGGCATGTCGCCAAGATCGACGCATGCGCGAGTGTTCTCGAGTACTCTTCTCCAAAGTCGGGAACATACTTTCTTGCAAGATTATTGGTTAATAAATATAACTATATAGAGAGCAACCAATGAATCGCAAGGAAACTACCGACGGTAAAGAAAATAAACAATGTTTTACGCGGTAATTTTAAGAATGATGTAGTAGTATATATATAGTATTCGTAGTAAAACTAGTAACACGTGAGCCGATTGATACACGCTGATCACAGTAAAACATTTTATCATTCACTATTTAAGCCAGAGAAAACAAACATTAGTAATTTTTAAATAAAAATTGTTAACTCTCAACTGAAGTCATAGTATCGCAGAAACTCAATTTCATCTTAATACAGCAGCTGTTGAATATGTTGCAAGTTTTTAAGGGGAACCTGTTGCTCGCAGCTGCCATAGCCTGCAACAGCTTCCAGTTAAGCACTAACACTATTCAGCCTCAATACATTGTATTGAATTACTTTGTTTAGCCTACCAGTTCAAAGGGATATGTGATGTAGGTTGGTAAGTTACAAAATATATGTTAACCCTAGTAAATGAAATCACAGTATTCATAGGAGGTACATTAATGATTTTTTTGAAAATAATTTGACTGGGATGTGTTGCTGCCTTAAGCAGCAACAGCTTTCAATCAATGTAATTGCCAAATCTGCCAATACGTATTATTTTAGGTTTCCTATACTCCCCTGACCTTGGCCAGAGCCAGTACATGCATATTCTGAATCTGACATATGTTATACATATGTTATGTATTCCATAGGGAAAACGTTTTGCGAAATCGGAAAATTATGCTTTTCGGTTGTTTTCGTATTCACTTGCTCATAGCGTGTGTAGACGAAAAAAGCTGATTTTGATCATGCAAACATGTTTTAAAAGCTTCCCTTGGAACACCAACCAGTTTCAACACAGTTTGTTTGCTATGCTATGAACTGCTATGCATTATTCGATTTGTTTAGCAGTGACTGCTACACAATTTTTTCCAACAAAATATACCCTGCATCCATATTGGATTTTGTCGATTTCGATAAGTTTCTCCACCACCCCCCCCCCCCCACCCCTTAGTCCAAACACTCGAAGTTTCAAAGCGATTCGATAAACGGTAATGGAGTTATCATCCGGAAACCAATTTTCAAGATGGCCGCCATCTTGGATTTCTGATCATTGTCGATTTCGATAGGTTTCTTCCCCAGACCTAGTCCAACCACCCTATGGAGTTTCAATGCGATCCGACAAACGGTAAATAATTATACCATGCCAAACCTTTTGGCAGGATATAAAAATTTGTGAAAGTTTGAAAAGGTTTGCATTCCCTGTTTAAGTGAAAGTACCATTATCTTTGTCAAACAATATGCAGCACACAACAGCAGATGTGAATGATCGATACATACCTATCCTCTCTAACTCCAATTTCTTCTTTTTACCCCAAACTGCATGACCATTTTCAGCTACTTTCTCAGCCAGCTGCAGTGTCTCTCGAGCGAGTGTGGTATTCCGCAGATCATATGGACGAGGACTGTAGCCATGGTCAGACTAAAGAGAAAGGAAAAGGGTCATGACGACATGATGTAATACTTTATAAAAATTGAGCAAAACGTATGCACTGGCTATAGAGCTTAACCGTTTTACCACCAAATCCTTGAAAATGTATATTCTTTACGAAATAATACCTATTCTGTTAAATATTTTGAAATTAATTTGACTGGAAGCTATTGCTGTCTAAGACACAAACGCTTTCAAGTTAGATTAATTTTTAAATATTCAATAGTTCCCCTATACGGATGCTATGAAAATGAGATTTGTGGAATTCACCGATGAAAGGGTTAATCAAATTATGACTCATAACAAATTCATACAATGTGAAAATGCAGTCTGTTGTCGATACATGTTCCATGTACATGTATATAAATAATTGACCATGACTATCTTCTTCAATTAAATTCGATGAGTACGCTTACTACAAACAAACTTGACTTTAATTATGATACCTTAATAAATCTACATAATGTAAATGACGTCTAATCAGGTCTACAAAACTTTGTTATATAGTCAGCAGTTCTGTAGAAGAGAGCATTTTTTGTGAAAGCTAAATCGTCCAAGGTAACTATCGTATACATGGACTAATCTGAACTATGTTAAAATGCAGGTGATCTGATATGGCCATCAAACAGACCTTTCCAGTTTTAGATATGTCCCACCAATCACCAACCACACTTCGCCATGTTGGGATGGATTGGTCCCCGAATGCGCTAACTATCAATTTCCTAAAAACTATACAGCTAAGTTGTTGAATATTTTGTAACTAATTTGACTATGGCAGCAACAGTGCCCAGTAAAATTAGTTTCAAAATATTCAACAGACTATTTATTAAATAGTAGACATACAATTCGTACAACAAAGCAGAGTCTGTCTTAAAATATGCGTTCTTGACATACTTATCCCCGTCATTCATGACATCATTGATTGTGATGTCATTCTATACCTCACGTAGTTGATCATGATGTCATATGATGGATGGATACAATGGAAATGTACATTGCTTTGCCCATCTGATGTTCACGTGAGTAGGATCAATGATGTTTAATCTCTTGCCAAATCTAAGCAAACACCTCTGCGTCATCATTGGACACCGCAAACACCTCTGCATCATCACTCGTCATCGCAAACACCTCTGCATCATCACTGGCCACCGCAAACACCTCTGCATCATCACTGGCCACCGCAAACACCCCTGCATCATCACCGGCCACCCCAAACACCTCTACATCATCACTGGCCACCGCAAACACCTCTGCATCATCACCGGCCACCGCAAACACCCCTGCATCATCACTGGCCACCCCAAACACCTCTGCATCATCAGCGGACACCGCAAACACCTCTGCATCATCACCGGACACCGCAAACACCTTGCATCATCACTGGCCACCGCAAACATCTCTGCACCATCACTGGCCACCAATGGCCCGACAGCATAATTTCCAATGATGCACTATGCAAGACATGTAATACATCGCCTCTGTTCGTAAGTCACCCAGCAAAGATTGTCCATATTTGATCATGTACTACGGATGCCCGAAGACACCAGCAGAGATTGCCAGCAAATATAAAGCCATGAGAGGACGTCATTGCATAATTCTGTTACGCGTGCTGCGACGTGACCTCAAGAAAGCAGGACTCAGTAAACTCAGATAAAGAATCGACCTGAGGAAGCGAGACTTTAGCTGAGGACAAAACACAGTGGACAAATGCGAAGGACTGATTGCCGCTGTGGGATGTTTTTACTACTACAGCTGTAGAATACAGTAATCATACATACACACTAAATATAAACTATATCTAACTGACCATCAAACATCGGCCAATTGAATTACGCATGGCTATTAAGACTGTGTAAGAAATGAACAATAATTGGATTAGATGATGACTGCCAAAATATTAAAGTTACCATCAAGCAATTAATCAATGTAGTCATGTTCGTGTTATTCTCCTACCTGGACCTTGGAGCTACGTCTCTTTGTGTTGTCACTGGACGGAGCTGCGTGGCGTGACTGATCCTGATCTAAGGTCCATCCCCATGCAGTGATCGCTTTTAAGGACTCACGAGTGGGTTCCATGTACTTCTGTTTCTCCTATTTATTGGGATAATAACAAGAACGACAATCAGAGATTGCTAAACGTATGTCCCCACCCCCCCCATTCCACCAAGCACAACCTCCCACCCAAGATTGGTCACAGTGACCTAGACCGTTGACACCAAAATCAATAGGGTTCTTCGAACCACCAAGGACAACCTCCCACCCAAGATTAGTAATGATCCCTTCAATCAAACTCAAGTTACCATCCGGAAACGCAATATTACGTCATTAATTAGGTGACCATGACCGTGACCCCAAAATTGATAGGGTTCTTCGGACCACCAAGGAAAAAGTTCCCATGCCGGAATGGTAGCAATCACTTCAATAGAACTCATTATCATCCTGAAACGCACTAGTATGTTATTAATTAGGTCACAGTGACCTTGAACGTAGACTGTTTGACGCCAAAATCCTACACGCTCCCACGCCAGATTGGTTAGGATCCCATCAATAGAACTTGAGTTATTATCCAGAAACGCAATATCACATAATTAATTAGGTAACAGTGACCTTGACCGTAGACTGTTTGACGCCAAAATCGATAGAGTGTTTTGGACCATTAAGGACACGCTCCCATGCCAGATTGGTTAGGGTCCCCTCAATAGAACTTGAGTTATTATCCGGAAATTAAAGCCCGAACTAACAGAAGGATGGACGTACAAAGCAAACGCTATACAGCCCTCATATATTTATATAGGTGGCATAATCAAAATTATCACAATTCATTTCAATAGTGATCTGTCGCATTCATATATTCCCAACCCAATTATTGCAGAAATTAATCATGATGCTTTTATAAGCGAATCTCTTGTAAACACTGACCAAACAATACTGGGATACAAGGGACCTTTCCAGTTTTAGCTATGCCCCACGCATCCCTAGTTAAGTTCCACCCACACTTTTCCCGCGTTGGGATCGTTGAATCCCCAAATACCCTGACTATCAATTCCAGAAAACTATACAGGTAAGCTGTTGCCTATGGCATCAACAGCGATCAGACAAATTAATTTCAAAATATTCAACAGAATGTTTATTAAATGGTAGACATACAATTCATATAACAACGCTTAGCCCATCTTCAGTTATGCATTCGTGACATACTTATATGCGTCATTCATGACATCTTGGATTATGACATCATCCTACATGTAACGTAGTTGATTATGTCATAATATGATGGATAAACTGGAAAGGTCCATTAAGCAAGCTAACTAACAAGGGTGTGTAATCTGAAAATAAACATTTACTTACAGTTGTAGACATCTTCACAACATTAACCAGAAAGAATGTCACTATTTTACAGCACTTACCCGCTCTGAGAGGAGATGTGGGTCACTATTTTACAGCACTTACCCTCTCTAACAGATGAGTCACTATTTTACAGACTTACCCTCTCTGAGAGCAGATGGTATGGTTTCAAGTTATGATGTCGCTTCTTGTCATCATCGTACGTACTACCGTATGTAAAGCCAGTATCGATCTGTAAATGCAATTCACATTACGAATTAGAAAACACAGATATATAGCACAAATATTAACAATGTCCAATGAGAAAGAATGTTAGGCCATTCAGTAAGTTGTCTAACACAAACTAATGTTCAAACAGATAATGAACAAGAGCTCCGCAAACGGCGCATAACACCCGCCCTGACGACAAACCAATGAGAGCTTTCAGAAAATAGCGATTTCTTCCTCACATCTATACCTGTCATCCTATGTCTTCATGGAGTTATTCGGGAATGTAGATGGACCTTTATCTGGCATTGACTTCTCTCTTATAAAAACAGAACCAGTCATCCTATGATGCTTCAAATGAAATCGATAAATAGTAATAGAGTTATTATGCGGAAACCAATTTTCAAGATGGCCGACAGTGGCTGGCGGCTATCTTGGATTTCGGATCAGCATCAATTTCGATAGCCTTCTTCCCCAGGTCTAGTCCAACCACCCTATGAAGTTTCAAAGCAATCCGATATGCGGTAACAGAGTTATCGTCTGGAAACCAATTTTCAAGATGGCCGACGGTGGCTGGCGGCTATCTTGGCTTTCGGATCATCATCAATTTCGATAGGTTTCTTCCCCTGACCTAGTCCAATCACCTTATGAACCTTCAGTGACCCGATAAATGGTAACAGAGTTATCATCCGGAAACCAATTTTTAAGATGGCCTCTGGTGGCTGGTGGCCATCTTGGATTTCAGGTCATTGTCGATTGCGATATGTTTCTTCCCAAGACCTAGTCCAATAAACCTATGAAGTTTCAAACCAATATGACAAATGAGTCGAGTTATTGTCCGGAAAGCACTCTGTCGCCTGCACACCCGCCCGGACAGAGCCATTACATAATAACCCAACAAATTTTTTGGCAGGGTATAAAAAGTAAGCTGATAATAATTATTATTCATAAAATTCACATACTATTTATAATAAGCCAGCTATGGCATGTATTTTACAGCATAGCAATATTCTGTTAAATATTTTAAGTAATTCGATCAGAAGATTTTCCTACTATGGGTATTAACAGCTTTTAGTCAAATAAGTTTTTTCAAAGTATTCATCATCTGTCATGTATGGTTGTCTTATAATTGGTACACTCAGATTTCTAAACCATCCAATGAATAAATACTATAATGGGACATATCAAGCCTGACTTAAATAAACAAGTATTCTGGGAATTTTGAATCTCGTCAGTGTGCCAGTAATTTTCCGTGATCCATTGACCACAAACTCAAACCGGTTCTTCAGAACACATTTATGGCAACCTCTCAGCCAAGTTTGGTAAATATCATTCTGGATGACCATGGATTATTGTACTGGACACAGAAATGGATATATAAATATGGTGATTACAAGTCTTGTGAGCATTGTGATATTATAGTGTGGGGTACCTTCTTGACTGCCCAGCAATCATGGAAATGCTCTGCAAACTTGGACACCACATTCTCCATGTGCGCTGCTAGTACCACCCTGAAGAAAGAAACCAACAAAACAAACCTTAAATTGAAAATAAACTAATGAGATGATTGATAGCTTTAACCAATAAATAAATATAAGCTAGTTTGGAGAAGACCCGATTCAGCACAAAACACAGAGCTAGTTTTGAGAAGACCCCATCAGTACAACACAGAGCTAGTTTGGTGAAGAGCCCATCAGTACAACACATGGGGCTAGTTTAGTGAAGATCCCGTCAGTACAACACAAGGGCTAGTTTAGTGAAGATCCCGTCAGTACAACACACAGGGCTAGTTTGGTGAAGACCCCGTCAGTACAACACACGGGGCTAGTTTAGTGAAGACCCCGTCAGTACAACACATGGGGTTAGTTTAGTGAAGACCCCCGTCAGTACAACACACGGGGTTAGTTTAGTGAAGACCCCGTCAGTACAACACATGGGGCTAGTTTAGTGAAGACCCCATCAGTACAACACACGGGGTTAGTTTAGTGAAGACCCTGTCAGTACAACACATCGGGCTAGTTTAGTGAAGACCCCATCAGTACAACACACAGGGCTAGTTTAGTGAAGACCCCGTCAGTACAACACACGGGGCTAGTTTAGTGAAGACCCCGTCAGTACAACACACGGGGCTAGTTTAGTGAAGACCCCATCAGTACAACACATAGGGCTAGTTTAGTGAAGACCCTGTCAGTACAACACATGGGGCTAGTTTAGTGAAGACCCTGTCAGTACAACTCCAGTTATGATTTGGAAACGCAACAGAAGTTTCTCAATGGATGAATCCAGTTTTAGATATGCTCCACCCATATCTAGCTAAGCTCCACCCATGCTTTGCCCATATTGGGATCAATTGATCCCTACCCTTTGAATCTCAATTTCCAGAAAACTATACAGGTACGCTGTTGAATATTTAGAAACTAATTTGACTGGGTGCTGTTGCTGCTTATGACGGAATGTTTATTAAATTGACATAAAATTCGTACAACAATGCTTAGGCCATCATCAATTAAGCGTTTAAGTTACCCACGTCATTGATTATGACATTATCCTACACGTCACATAGTTGATTATGATGTCATATGATTGTGTTACTGTGGCGTCTTTTCAGTTTATTAGGGTTCGTTGGACTCAATCACAACACACACGCTAAGTTTACGGAAGATCCCGTTTCTCATGGCATCTAAAGTTTGGAGGTATCAGGGACCTCACAGCTAGAAATCTGGGAGTTCCAACCTGAAGTCATGGGGTCTCGAACTGAGATAAACAAAATCACGGATTTCTTTTTTCATGAGAGAGTTGATACTTACCACCCTGATACTCTTATGATATTTCCTAAATATCGACCTAGCTTCAATAATACCCAGAATTAAAAAGAAACCGCCCCTACTGGGCAGGTTACTCAACTGACAGATCAGCAGATGTGCGGCCCAAACTTGCGCATGCACGGGGCTGTCTCATTCTATTCCAAAATATTGGCTGACATAATTGCAACATAAAACGCTGAAAGACTGAGCCTCTGAGGGGCAGAGAGGTCGGGATCGTATCAGGGTGGTAAGTATCAACTCTCTCGTGAAAAAAGAAATCTGTGATTTCGTTTATTTCACATCAAGAGTATACTTACCTCCTTGATACTCTATGATATAGCCAGAATTCGTAATAGAATTCGGTGGGAGGGAGGCGAAAGTCAGAAGACCGGCTCATCCATGGAAGAGCAAGCTCTTTTGCTTTTTGAGCACAAAAAAACATCTGAAATTGCGTATGTAAACACAATCAGGAAATGATTTGGACATCGGATAACACGATCGATGTTGATAGTAATGACTATTTAACATTCGCTCCCCCCTCGTTTAAAGAGGGAGCGGTGATCTCAATGTCCTACACGCTCTCTATGTACTCATGCTAAAGTACTATAAGACATCGGATGAAAGCTTCATTTCGTATATACTCTCAGATGGAACCACAAAGAACGCAAACCATCACCATTTTAGTAAGTAAAATGAATGTGACAAAAAATAACCATCACCAAATATAGGACTAACCTATTTTGACGAGATTCCCTTTAATCACCGCTGGTGATGATAGGTACAGTACGGAAGAGCGGGGATTCCCCACTAAATTGCACTGTGTGTGAGTCAACGGCCTTATGTACAATCTTTACAAAAATATATAGTTTAACGTTTATGTAAAATCAATAAGGCAAGTGGATTTGACGTGTCACAGAGATAATGATCTGTAAAACTAGGCTCAGAGTGCCACTGTGCTACCAACATAATGTCATCCACTGGCACTCCGTTAAACAGAGCCGTGGATGCCACTACGCCACGGACACTATGAGCCTTGGCCATGTCAACTTGTTTTCCCGTGGCGGCTTTGTGGCAATGCTGGATGCATTCCACAATCCACCTAGAAATGGTATCTTTACAAGCTCTCCCATGGGGTTCAATGTAAGATAGCCATAAAGCACTAGGGTCCATCCGCCATTCCTCTGTATGTTGTTTATAACGTGCTAATGCATGGACAGGACACCAAGTCTTTGAATTAGGATCTAACCTAGTCAAAGCGGGTAAAACAATAGGCTGACCAGGATATATTAAAGACTGTTTTTTTGCCATAAAGTTAACTCTAGGTAGAAGCCTAAGGCCTTCCCCTGTAACCACAAAACGATCTGGCTCTGCTGACAAAGCATGTATTTCACTTCTTCGTCTGGCTGAAGCTGAAGCAATCAGAAAAGCTGTTTTAAGCATTAACATTTTCATGGAAATGGAGCTTAGTGGTTCAAAGGGTTTATCTGCTAATACTTGAAGTACTAACGATAAACTCCAAGACGGAATCACTGGTGGATTCCTGGGTCTAAGATTACCCATGCCTTTGATTAAAGTATTTAGATTACATACTTCATCACTTCCCCTATTAGCCAAGCAAGGGATAACTGACATTAAAGTTGACTTGTAGCCAGCAATAGAGTTAGGCTTGAGGCTATAGGTATCAAAAAGGTGACAGAGGAAATCGGCTACTACCTGAATAGATGCATCCAATGGATTAATACATCTTTTTGAGCACCATTCAGCAAATCTGTTGGCTGCTTGCTCAGAAAAGCCCTGCTTAACTGCTGATTTCTTGACAACATCCACACGGTCAATTGGAACATGAGCCTTGGCCATGTCAACTTGTTTTCCCATGGCGGCTTTGTGGCAATGCTGGATGCATTCCACAATCCACCTAGAAATGGTATCTTTACAAGCTCTCCCATGGGGTTCAATGTAAGATAGCCATAAAGCACTAGGGAAGCCTGGAAGATTATGTTGTCCATCTGAGGCAGAGGAATAGGATTGCAGACCAGAAGGCCCCGCAGATCCGTATACCATGATCGGCTTGGTCAATTTGGGGTGATCAGAAGCACTTGGCATACCTGCTGCCTGATTTTCTGGAGAACTTTTGGAATCAGGATTGCTGGTTGAAATGCGTATGCATACATTTCCTCCCAGCTGATAGCTAGTGCATCTATTGCGATAGTGCTCGGATCTGGAATCGGAGAGATGTACGTCGTCATCTTCGCATTCTTGTTCGTTGCGAATAAATATATGTTGGGCTTGCCCCAGTGGTTGAACAGACGGTCCGCCACACATTGATTTAGTTGCCATTCCGTGGGAAGAATGCGCATCCTTCGGCTCAATGAGTCTGCTAATAGATTTAGCCTTCCTGGAATATGAACTGCTTTCCGGGAAATCCCATGATCTAGGCACCAGCAAAGCAGTTTTCACGTCATCATACAGAGACTGGGTGACTTCGTTCCGCCCCGCCTACTGTTGTATTGTCTGATCGAACCAGAACACTCTTGCCCTTGACCTTCTCTAGGAAGGGTTCCATGGCTAAGACTACTGCTCGCATTTCCAACAGATTGATATGTTCTTGTGACTGATCCAGATTCCAAAGCCCTGATACTTTGTTTTCTTCCAGGCAAGCTCCCCATCTCGCCATTGATGCATCTGTGTACATCGTTAACTGAGGGTGGGGAGGTGACGTCACCTCCGCCAGGAGATTCTCTCTCTTCACCCACCATTGAAGGTGGTGAATAAGAGGTGTCAACACTGACACCTTTGAGTCCAGGAAACCCGTACTCTGGGTCCACTGTGTCATGAGAAATAACTGGATCTGCCGCAGGCATAAGGCTGCCTGTGGAATGACTGGTTCCAAAGAAACCATCAACCCCAACAATCTCAAGTAGACCCGTGCCAGGACATGACGACTGTTGCACACTGACTGTATGACTGAGATGAGTACTTCTACTCTCTCTTGAGATAGGTAAACATACCCTACCTCTAGATCGAAGAACATGCCCAGGTAACCAAACTTCTGATTTTTTAAAGTTGATTATCCAGCCTAGATCTGTAAGAGTTTTCAAAACTATCTCCAGATTTGCTGATAGACTTTCTTGATTGTGTGCTTTTAACAGCCAGTCGTCTACATACGTGTGGATTGCTAGGTGTCTCCTGCGGAGGTATGACGTCATAGCTTGGACCACCCGAGTGAATACCCGAGGAGCCGTCGATATACCAAATGGGAGAACCCTGAATTCCCATTGGCGACCCTGGAATGCAAATCTCAGGAACCAACGAAAGAAAATAGGCATCTTTTAGATTGATGCTGTCCACATTCCCTTCCTCAATCCTGCTAACACCGTTCTTACAGTTTCACTTTTGAAACTTGGTGTGAGGATAAACCTGTTGAGAGGTTTGAGGTTGAGAATTGGTCTCCACCCTCCAGTGCTTTTGTCACTAGGAACACGGTTGAATAATAACCGAGACATTTTTGTGCGGGTTGAATTGCGTGTTTTAGTATGAGGGATTGAATTTCTTCCTCTATACACAACCGTTGACCTGGATCTCTTGGATTTTGAGTCCAGATCGGAACCAGACAGGTGCGATGGCTGGTTTGAAATCCAGTCTGGATGGTAACGGACTGAAAGCCATCGCAAAACTGAGTGGTCTTGAGTAACCCACTCCCATGCTTGCATGTGGAAGGCCAGACGGCCTCCCACGGGTGCATTTAAGGATTGAGGTGGACCCGAGCAGTGCAAGAGAAGCCGTCTCTGGTGGTTGTCCTAGCAGCACTGGTGTGATCCTTGTGAGAGCCGACCCATCAGGTTCGGCTCCCATGACTAGAACCCCACGCTCCTCTACCAGTGCCACGCACACCTCAGTACATACGCTGCTTGGCAGGTTGTGCTGGAGGAGCCTGCGCTCCCCCCCCCCCCCCCTAGCTGGCTTACGCTGGCGTTGCCGTGGCTGACGCTGCGTAGGTAGTTGGCCTCTGACAAGGCCACCACCACCTCTAGCCTGCTGAGGGTGGAAGGCAGGGGGCGCTGCTCGAACATGCTCCCTGCGGAGCACTTCAAACAGCTCTCGCAGCACCCTCTGATTGTTCACCAGGTTTACGGTCTGTTGAGGTGCAGGCATCCTTCACCTCCAAACAACCCTGGACCTGCCATCGGCGTCCGAACAAGCCAAGTGTACAGGTACTGCGAGGGGCACAAATTGTCAAGGGCAAATGTGTGCCTCGCCCATAAACTCCTGGTTACAGATCTCGTCATGCAATCCAGAGCCAGATTAATGCCGTCCTGGATGGCTCTCTGGACTGCAAGAGAAGTTTGGCGGGCCACAGATGCTGCTACTACCACCTGTAGCAGCTGGGAAATGTGCTAGAGAGCCGAGATGGCTCCTCTCGTACTTTCCTCCGTGTCCCGCAGTGCGGAATTTGCATTGCGCAGGGCACTAGCGCACAAGGGTCCCGTGTCAGACTTGGACCCAGGCCACGTGTTTTCGCCCAAAGCCGCACGGTCATCCATGCAAGGCTTTGGGACGGCGCTGTACTTCTGATACAGATCAGAACTGATACAGCAGCGCCATGCCACCTCGCGAGAGGCCTTTGCAAGGCGTCCCTTTGGCTGAATGGACGTCTCTGCCGCAGCGAACATATCAATGATATGCTCCGCATACGGCAGAGATCGCATGGTGCTCGTCACCGGCTTCCCTCAAAACCACGGGCGCTGATCCTGCTGGGAGGCTGGTGAATCCACCTGGAGTTCCGGCTTGATGCTCACCAGCCATTAGCAAGCATCCAGCCAATCCTCCTCGGTGGCCACCTGTGAATGTTCGATGAGCCTAGGGCCTTCGTCGTCCTCAACCACATTCACTGGTGGGGTAATGGCTGGAGCTGAAGACACTCCTGGATAGCCAGGGAAGCCATATGGACCCGCAAGGGTCGGCATGGCTTGCGCCGTGGCTATTCCAGGAGCCGGATTTATGGCGTTATGGGGGCTAAATGCACGACATCATAGTCCGGGCCTTCCTCACAGTAACTCTCGGCAAGCCGAGGAATACGGTATGGATGGCCATCGGCTCCTAGCCAGCCTAGCCGTTGAGCCGTGAAACCTACTCCCGAAGAAGTAGTTCCATGGAAAAGGGTCACCCATGGGTATCCGTTTCCGTGGCCATCGGCAGGCCATAACAGTGTCGTCTTCTTCCTGCCCAGAAAGATTAGACGCCAAGCTTGAAAAGGGATCAAACTCGGCCTGGGCAGGAGGGGTATCGCGTGAGGTGCTGATACCCTTAGCCTAAGGCTGCTCTAGAGCACTCGATAAGCGAGCGCCCGAGGCCATGTCTTTCGCTCCCGGGTCCACGGGCGAGGCAAGCCTCAGCACCGGACCAACGGGAGCCGTCTCTGCATCTCTAACGAAAACTGGCTTACTAAGAGAACCAGACCCAGAGATGGGAACACTCTGTTCCGGAGCAAATGAAGAAGATAATGATGAACTTGAACTGGGAAGCAAGCTGTGAAGCAACTCCGGGATAAGATCTGTGATTGTCTTCTTCATTTCTCCCATCATTTCAAGATGGAAGGCCTCCATGTCTGCCTTCCTTTTCTTACCACACTCTTTTTCCAGACGCCTCTTCTCGTCTGCCGCCCGGTCCTTCACCTGCTGATTTAAACAAGGCAACTCAATAAATTGATGTATGCTCCCCGAAGGCATACTCTGCAGAGAGACTGAATGGATAAAAGCAAAATCTTAGTTTCTCTATATAAACACACTTAGACTTTGCTTGGCACCATTTGAAAAATACATATAAAAACTATGTTCAATATGAACAGAGATATTTTCTGTAATAATCAATACCAAGTTTAGTGACCATATGTGAAAAAGTCTTGAAACTATGACCCGGAGAAACATTTTCTGTGATATTCAATCAGCCATGAAAAGTAGGTCAGCAAGACCTACTTTTGATACTCCGCACACCTTCTCACTAAGATGCATCCACATACCAAGTTTGGTGACCATATGTGCAAAAGTCTTGAAACTATGGCACGGACAAACATTTTCTGTGATATTCAGTCAACCATGAAAAGTAGGTCAGCATGCCCTACTTTTCATATTCTGCACACTTTCTCCCTAAGATGCATCCACATACCAAGTTTGGTGACCATATGTGAAAAAGTCTTGAAACTATGCCACTTATATATGGTGAACGGACGGACGAATGAACGGACAGATGGACAAAGCGGCGACTATATGCTCCCGCAAATTTTTTTCGGGGAGCATAAAATCAGTCATAACCTCCACCAGCCACGACTCACACACATGGCAATTTAGAAGGGGCCCGCATGTACTGCACCTAATGCAGTCATGAGGGAAAAAGCGTGCCTCCACGAAAAAGTGGCAAGAAGGACATTTGTTCTCAATTACCTTCTGAAACGTCACAAACGGAAACAATTAGTTTTTAGTTATGATGAACCAAAAAAACCAAATGCAGGAGGCTAATAAGTTCCATAAGGAAATCTTTAGCCATCAGATGATAAGATAAGCCAGGGCCATAGAAAACTATTGGCCTGACTGAAGGTAAACAAATCCTAAAACTTCTTATTCTTCTTTAAGAAGACAAGGGAGACATTAGAATTTGAACTTGAACACTTGAGAGACGATTTTAGACTCCACAGCTCAATACAAAGATTCATTAGTAGTTGAACATTATAAACACAATGAACCTATGCATACCATCAAGAGAGATAAATAACTCAACACTCAGTCATAAAATCTCTAAAAAAAAAAGAAATAAAATGACTGACAATTTTTCTCTTCAAAATAAACCTCAGAAGATGACACCTGAAGAATGAGTTAAGTCTGATGAACAACAACAGGAATATCTGATCCTGAATCCAAAACCCTGTGGTAGAGGGAGAATGCCGGAAAAAAAATTACTTCTTATGGTAATAATTCCCTCTGCAAACTCATAATAAATTAGATGGACCCAGAAAACCAAGTATAAACATTGTTCAAATAAAGGATACACTTCAGAAATCAGCTCATGTGTCTGAAAATACAAAGCACAACATGCGTTAGATAATATATAGGCCTCCCCCAAAAAGAGCTAGCCTAATAAAGACATATCCTCGAGTTAGCGCGAATCCCAGAAATATCATCCGAGTCGACATGCAAATTTTTTATCAATAAATTTACTAAAATACACCTGATGGCTTGGACTGGGAGCATCCTCCGGCGACTTGGCAGCATCAGACATACTAATATTTAGTCAAAATAAAGTTGCAAAACAACTTAAAGCTTCAAAAAGATCGACAGCAAAAGCAAGGCTAGAAAGCGTGTTGCAATGGCAGATCAATATTTTAGGAAGAGGATGAGACAGCACCGCGCATGCGTGAGTTTGTGCCTGCTGATCTGTCAGTTGAGTAACCTGCCAAGTGGGGGCAGTTTCTTTTTAATTCTGAGTATTATTGAAGCTAGGTCGATATTTAGGAAATATAATAGAGTATCAGGGTGGTAAGTATACTCTTGATGTGAAATTTGTGATTCCCATGCAGTCTTTCTCATCTATGCTAAAATTAGAGAGTACCATGAGCTCTCCACTATGAATTCACCTTTCCAGAGTATGTACCCATCATATGACATCATAATCATCTACGTGATGTGTAGAATGACATCATAATGGATGACGTCATGAATGATGTCGATAAGTACGTCACGAACGCATATTTGAAGACGGTCTATGCCTTGTTGTACAAATTGTTTGCTTTTACTATTTAATAAATATTCTGTTGAATATTTTGAAACTAATTTGACTGGGCGCTGTTGCTGCCTATGGCAGCAACAGCACCCAGTCTAATTAGTTACAAAATATTCAACAGCTTCCCTGTATAGTTTTCAGGAAATTGATAGCTAGGGCATTCGGGGATCGATCAATCCAAACATGGCGAGGTGTGGGTGGAGCTTAGCTAGTGATGGGCGGGGCATAGCTAAAAATGGAAAGGTCCATTATGGGGCTCCAATGCTATACTTTGTTGGTATAATTGTGCAAAAACCTATAAAACTAATTAGTATTTACCAATCATGCAAGATTTTGAGGGATCCCACGGAACCCACTGCCACAACCTTTGGGGGTCCCAAGTTGCATTTACCCTTATAAGAAACCCCGATCCCTTCAGTACTAAACTATTATCCAGAAACATAATAAAATTTCCTTAATTAGATGACCGTGATCTTGACGGTTGACATTTGGACCCGAAAATGAATAGAATTTTTCAGACTTGCAAGGGCAACGCACAAGCCTAGTTTTGTGAAGATCCCTTCAGTACAACTTGAGATCTCATCTGGAAACTCAATCCATTTCATTAATTGGGTCGGAGTGACCTGGTGCTTTGGCCGCAAAATTAATAGGACTTATTCAGGCCTGGATGGACAACACGGTCATGGTTGGTGGTGATCCCTTCAGTACACCTTGAATTTATTACACAAAATTTAATGCCTGGATGGACAAATGGATTAACGGACAAACAAACCGACAGACAAAGAAAATACTATATAGCACCCATATATCAATATGGGGCAGGGGGTCATACCTACGACAGCTGCCATTAAATGCTAAGAGTCGAGAGGAGGAAGATGGGAATATCGGATTGGCCTAGGATGTCATGTTTTCTCACAGACCTATTTGTATCCACTGGTCGTGGATTGTATGCTCCGTCCGATTCCACACTGGTCTGTTGATACCACAGCTCATCTTGATGCGTCAGAGAGTAGTCAGGTGATAGAGCACAGCCAATGGCTGACAAGCAAGGCAGAGCACGCGAAAACAACTCAGGATCATAGGCCTAGAAGGAACAGAAGGTTAAAAGAAAAAGAAAGAAATAAGCATATTAAAATAATTCTTCAAAAACTTGGTAGCGCTTATTGTTCCTGACGCGAACTTGTGTGTAAGTTTGAGTCTGGATGCCAAAACACAGTTTGGGCCTTCCTTTTACACTTTTCCCAATGCGGCTCAGCGTAATCAGTGTAATCCTTTAACACTCAAGGCGGTCAAATACGACTTCTCCAGTGGTCTTGAGAAATGTTAATTTGCAGATCAAGAGAACACTATTTTTTAAAGTTTACCAATGGAATGACTGACTTGAATAACCGAGCCAGTTATTCCAGTGATAAATTTTCAACCAGAGATGTGGTTGCAATGCAATCATGAAGCTTGACTTTATGACTTTGCCATGAACTATGAAGCTTCAAACACAAAATAGGTATAGAAGGCTTACCAATACACTTGTTAATGACCATGGCCTTTTGATCCAAAAGTAATTGTCTCATCACCTCTCATTAACAGGTGAAAAAATTTGAGTGATTAACACAACCTGAGATATGAACTGCTAAGTTTAGGTAAAAGTAAAATGTTATTGTTGAAAAAACCCTTCAGCTTTGTCATTATCACACTGACCTTGACCTTATGCGGCAAGGTAATTGTGCCATGCCATCTTATTATAAGGAAGGATGTGGTCCGAATGTTAGCCATGTATGCTTAACCAACATGAGATATAAACTGGTAAATTGATTGAGCTAAAAGCAAATTGTTTTGATAAAAATAAATGGCCCAAGGGCCGTAGTGCTCACCTAGCTGGTAAGGGACTGTAAATATGTTTAGATCACTTAATGCACAACAAGCATCATTGGTCCATCAGGCAACCATAACCGTTGCCATAAACAAAGGGCAATGGTCCTTATTATTACTGACCAATGTGGCAATCATACTTACCACTAATACAAACAAGAGCTACACAAATGGTGCATAATACCACAACATGATGACAAATCAATGAATGAGAGCTATCAGAAGTAGAAAGTCATCCTATGAAGTTTCAACGTGATCCGTTAAACCGTCGGAGTTATTGACAGGAAATCAATTTTTAAGATGTCCCCCAGTGGCTGGCAGCCAAATTTGATTTTGGATCATCTACAATTTCAATAAGCTTTTTTCTCAGACCTAGTCCTGTCAAAGCGTTTCAAAGCGATCAGCTAAACAGAAATGGAGATATCAATTTCCAAGATGGCCACCAGTGGCTGGGGGCCATCATGGATTTCGGATCATCGTCGACATCAATAGTTTCTTTCTCTAGATATAGTCTAACCACCCTATCAAGTTTCAAAGCAATCCGATAAACGATAATAGAGATATCATCCGGAAACCAATTTTCAAGATGGACACCATTGGTTGGCAGCCATCTTTGATTTTGGATTATCGTCGTTTTCGATGAGTTTCTTCTCCAGACCAAATCAAACCACCATATACTTGTGGCTGGCGACCATCTTGGATTTCTGATCATTGTCAATTTAGAAAGATTTCTTTTACAGACCTCAGTAGTCCAACCAACCACCATATGAAGTTTCAAAGTGATCCGATAAACGGTAACAGGGTTATCATGCGGAAACCCCTCCACCGCCTGTCCGGATGGCGCCATCACATAATATCCCGCAAAAATATTGGTGTCCTTGACACTATTGACAAATGGGAAAGGTACCATTGGTCAATGGGCCAGACATCCCTGACATTATTGACCCAGCAGATGACATTTACCAATGGGACAATGGTCACAGTAAAGAAATTGGATGAGGAAATGCAAGAATATTGATGTCACTGACATTATAGACCAATGGGAAAGGTACAATTGATCAATGGGCCAGACACCCTGACATTATTGACCTAGCAGATGATATTTACCAATGGGTCAATGGTCACAGTAAAAAAAATGTGGATGAAGAAATGCAGGAATATTAGTGTCATTGGCATTATTTACCAATTGGAAAAGTACCATTGATCAATGAGGCAGCCATCACAGACACTATTGATCAATAGTTCAATTGTCACAACACTGACATTTACTAAAGGGGCAATGGTGAGGTCACAGTAACAAATTTGGATAAGCAAATGCAAGAACATTGAAATGATTGACCAACAGGAAGAGTACCATTAATCAATGGGGCAGCTTCCCTGACACTATTGCCATTTGATTGAAGTGTACTAAAGGTACATATTTCTGACAAATCTGTTTTGTTTGTTTTAGTTGGTTTATTGGGCGCTTACACCGAGATGTATTTGGGCCATGACTCGCTCTTAGAGGTGCTTCCTCGAAGGGTTGCATTGCTTCCCCGAAGGGGTGCTCTAAATAAGTGTTAAAACTGAAAAAAAAAAAAATTATGATGTTGCTCGGGGTGTATGCGGTGCCTGTTGCTGCCTAATGAACTGTTGTTGGCGGGTGTAAGGAAGAAACGTATGAGACAATAATTTTTAGAGATCGTTACTCTAGTCATACTGATGATCTGCAGGAAATACCATTTATTTTACTCAAACTTTATAGATTGCTTTCTTATGAGAAGTTACAGATCAAGTTAATTCAGCTGCTTTTGTCAATTTTTAACGGAGTTTTTGACTGTCAATCTCTAAAGATTTATATCACCCGGTAGGGGACATGTATTGCAAAGTACAATCAGATAATTATCTTTACAACTACTAGCCAATATTTAGTGAGAAATAACCTTTTTCTGGTGTTTATAGAAATATTCTTTTCTGAAGTTTAACTGAAATCCGAAGTCTGGCTATAATTTGTTTTTGTACAACATACCCGCTGAGCAAGTGAGTCGAAGATGCCACTAAACAGCATCATAGTGAGTCTCTTCTCCTCCTCTGTCGCTGAACCCTGTGAACCCCAACCACCGCTACCATAGTAACCACCACAGCGAGTGTAGTAATGCATCAATACCTGAAATCAGCAACAAACCGATTAAACAAGAGGGGGAGCATCCTTCTCAAATTAAAGTCCACAGGGGTGGGGATGGGGTAAATAAAACTAGGACTTCAATGTTTTATGGAGATTCATTTATTAATAAAATGATAATTTTACAATTTATGAGGTGAGGGTCATTCTAAAACCGTCCAAGGGGTAAATCAAAAATCAGATTGTGTCACGATGTGGAGAGAGCTACCCCTAGGATATCCCCATAGTTAAATGTGGGGAGGGGTGGAGGTGTGCTTCTAAAAGCCATCAGGTGGTGAATGAAGCTTTCCACATTTAACCATGCCCCGCCCATCTCAATGTAAGCTCCACCCACACCACATCCGTGTTGGGATCGATCGATCTCTGAACCCCCTGACTATCAATTTCCAGAAAATTATACACATAAGCTGTTGAATATTTTGAAACTAATTTGACTGGGCGTTGTTGCTGCCATAGGCAGCAACAACGTCCAGCTAAATTAGTTTCAAAATATTCAACAGAATGTTTATTAAATAGTAGACATACAATTCGTACAACGTGTCAGACTATTAAGCGCTAAAGACGGACTATATCGAATCATTCATGATGTAATGATTATGACGTCATTATACATGTCACCTAGTTAATTATGACATCATATAATTGATGGATAAACTGTAAAGGTGAATTGAAAATCGGGCTTACTTACAATGTTGTGTTACCATTAGAAAGCCTGCTTCAAGTTTCATTGAGATCCATTCATCAATAAAGGAGTAGTGATTTAAAACAATAAAGGTGAGACCTCCTTCTAAAACATATCAGGGGTGAATGGAAAATAATGCTCCACCACAGTGTTCAAAGCTACTTGAGAATACACCTGCATTCATTGGTCAATTGGCTTGTGTTCTTACTGAGTGGTACAACTGCATTCATTGGCTAATGACCATGTGCTCTTACCCCGAGTGGTGCAACTGCATTCATTGGTCAATAGACTTGTGTTCTTACTGAGTGGTACAACTGCATTCATTGGCTAATGACCATGTGTTCTTACCCTGAGTGGTGCAACTGCATTCATTGGTCAATAGACTTGTGTTCTTACCCTGAGTGGTACAACTGCATTCTCGGATAATGCTGGCACATCTACTATCAGTTTTCTCAGTAACTTGGTCATGGTGGGTGGCTGTAGTTGACTGAAGAAAAACGGCAGCAGTAAAATAATGTTACACGTAATCAATAAGAGACAGCATTGACATAACTCAATAAATATACAGGCGGACAGATTATTTTTTAACTCACTACTGATATCCCTGTCTCACTAAATAAATCAGCAATATATATGTCTGTATAAATATGCTGTCTTTACTTTTGTAAATGAAAATTTTCTCTAATTCATAAACACAGAGCGAGCTTAACATTCACTAACATTTCCAATCGGAAAACAAGTTTTTTTTATGTCAAACCAGCATGTGACAAGTTTGACAGCTAGGTTACCGTCCTAGTAGGGGCATGTTTGTTTCTAATTCTGTGTTTAATCTAGCCAGTTAAGATATATTCAGTCATCCTACATCTCATATAGTTGATTATGACATCATGTGATGGATGGATAAACTTGGAAAGGTCCATTAGTTAGCCACTATTAACAGGTTGATTATTATACTACTGTAGAGAGCGCACAGCATTGTTAAAAACATTTTTGTTCGGTCCCTATTCTGGTTACTGAAAAAATTTGAGTCACGGCATTGCGTATGCTGGCATGGTACTATAGACCATGGTGGTTGGATCGGGTAGTAGCCAGAAGAATGAGAAGAGCACTGAAAAACATCACTATCTACTGATAGTTGTTGACAAACTGTGTATATGAAATGAAAACATCCGCTGAACAACTGTTACTGACAGCTTGCTTCGACGCGGTAAAATGTGAAAATACCGTCAATTTGACCTCAATATTATTGTGCTCCATTCTCTTGATATACAGAAGCATGTGACCAAGTTTAGTCCCAATAGATTGAACCGATCCCGAGATATAATATATGTTGAGCCAAACCAAAAACTTAACCGTAAAGGTATTTTTTTTACAAAGGTCAGTGACCTTCAACTTTAACCTCATGACCGCAATATCATTGTACTCCATCCACTTGATATAAGGAAACATGTGTCCAAGTTTAGTCCCATTTGGGAGAGATGATCCTGAGATGGTTGATATATGTAATCATGTGTCCAAATATACAAGTGTGACATGCCATAGTTTTGACTTAGTCACCATTGACAGAAAAGTAAAAAATTTGAGACAGACAGACAGGCAGGCAGGCAGGCAGGCAGGCAGGCAGGCAGGCAGGCAGGCAGGAAGGCAGGGTTATACAGGCATATACACTTTGCGAGTCACACCTAAAATTAACCCTTACAACACTAATGTCAGATTTTTTAATTTTCAAATTAAATTAAAGGATGAGCTGGTGTACATTTTTCAAAAAATTTGGTGGAAGATGGTGCTGTCGAAGACAGCAACATCGTCCACCAAAATTGTTGAAAAAGGTACACCAGATTCTTTACTATTGACATGATAAAAGATAGACTATTGACATCAGAGTGGTAAGAGTTACGGTTTGAAAATGCATCAATAATCTACAGTAGCCAGCCATTTCAATATCCCACATGGGAAAGAACAGGTCTTCCACACAATACAGGTCCAAGACGAAGACCTCAAAGTAAGAGGAGGCCCAAGGGGTCTGTATCGCTCACCTGCAATTATTGGCCACTGGCACAATCGAACAAAACGAGATGACCACTAGAAAAATTTACCAATCAAATTTCTGTGAAGAAGGTTTAGTCCAGTTTTATTAAAATTTGGCCAGTAGTTAATAAGCAGTCTATTGATCAATTTCTTAGAAATTTGCAGAAAATACAAGACGCAAAAGTTTGATTGATTGGAAGACGTTTTTTTACTTATCAATTTTCCATGTACAAATTTTACTAGAGTTTCGGCCCTCCAATCATATCTCCCAAATTTCGGCCTGATCTGTTCAGTGGTTCTGGAGTTGTTTTCGTGAAAATTAGGTCATCCAAGATGGCCGCCAAACCATTTGGCAAATTATGTTCCCTCGAACAAACTTGGTTCAGCTCTTGTCACAGATCATATTTCATGAGATTTTTAGACGTTTCTAAAGGTCAGCCAAAATCCAAGATGACCGCTGGCCAAATTGGCTGATCATCTTCCTTTGAACAAACTTGTATCCCTATGCCCTCAGGATGCTTCCTGTCAAATATACTTCAAATTGGCCCAGTGGTTCTCGAGAAGACATTTTACCATTTTGGGCGGGAAAAAGATCCAAGATGGCTGACAAACCGTTTATACGTGTTTCAAAAATGGCAAATTTGAATTCAGAATACCTAATAAATGGCCCACGGGCCATAGTACTCACCTAGCTGGGAAGGAACTGTAAACATGTTTAGATTAATTAATGCACAGCAAGCATCATTGGTCCATCGGGCAACCATAACTGTTGCCATAGAGAGATGGAAATGGACCGTATCATTATTGACCAATGCGTCAATCATCCTTACCACTAATACAACAAGAGCTACACAAATGGTGCATAATACCACAACATGATGACAAATCAATCAATGAGAGCTATCAAAAGTAGACACGTCATTCTATGAAGTTGCAACGTGATCCGCTAAACAGTCATGGAGTTATTGCCTGGAAATCAATTTTCAACATGGTTGCCATTGGCTGGAAGCCATCTTTGATTTTGGATTAATATCGGCGATTTTGATGAGTTTCTCCTCCAGACCTACTCTAACCACCAAATACCGGTGGCTGGCGACCATCTTGGATTTCAGATCATTGTCAATTTCGAAAGAATACTTCTACAGACCCAGTCCAACCACCCTATGAAGTTTCAAAGTGATTCGATAACAGAGTTATCATGCGGAAACCGCTCTACCGCCTGCCCGGATGTCGCCATCACATAATATCCCACCAAATTATTGGTGTCCTTGACATTATTGACAAATGGGAAATGTATCATTGACCAATGGGGCAGCCATCCCTGACATTATTGACCCAACAGATGACATTTACCAAATGGATGGGTACAAAAAAAATTGGATGAGAAAATGCAAGAATATTGGTGTCATTGACACCATTTTAACAAGGTACCATTGGTAAATAGCCATGCCATCCCTGATATTATTGACCCAGCAGATGGCATTTATCAACGGGCCAATGGTCACAGTAAAAAATGTGGATGAAGAATGCAGGAATATTGGTGTCATTTGCATTATTTACCAACGGGAAAAGTACCATTGATCAATGAGGCAGCCATTACAGACACTATTGATCAGTAGTTCAATTGTCACAACACTGACATTTACCAAAGGGGCAATGGTGAGGTCACAGTAACAAATTTGGATAGGTAAATGCAAGAACATTGACATGATTGACCAATGGGAAGAGTACCATTAATCAATGGGGGAGCTTCCCTGACACTATTGCCATTTGATTGAAGTGTACTAAAGGAACATTTCTGAAAAATCTGTTTTAGTCCATCACCAATTTAGGATATGTGACACAGATTATTTTCCCCATAGGGTTCAATACTTAAAATGCTTTAAAGAGCTCGAGTTATGGCACTTATTTCAAGTTGTGGCTACTTCATATTCATAGGGCGAATATATATTGCCTGAAGGAACATATCTGCTAAATTTGTTTTTAATCTATCAACAATTGACAAAAAAAGAATTTTAACCAAAGGGTTCAATAGTTTCAATGAACCAGAGTTATGTCCCTTGTTTAAAGGTGTGGTCTCTTTATATTAATAGTCCAAATAGATGTTTGACTGATGAAACATATCTGCTAAATTTGATTTTAATCCATCAACAATTGACAAAACAAATGGATTTTCACCATAGGTTTCAATAGTTTAAGACTTAATGAACCAAGAGTTATGGCCCTTGTTTAAAAACGCATGCTCTTTATATCCATTGTTCAAATAGACTGAAGGAACATATCTGCTAAATTTGATTTTAATCTATCAACAATTTGATTGAAAGTTGTTTCATCAACGATTTTCAGCCAAATTGTTATCAAAACTTTGCCTAGTAACAATTGTATTATCAGCTGATTATTTTCACAGCGATTTGACGGAAAGCTGTTGCTGCTATAGGCAGCATCAAAAAAGCATCCGCTTATGTTTCTATGAGAATTCTTAATACTTACAAGATGTACTATTATGATAATGTCTATTATCTAGTCCAGTTCAAAATAAACAATTAAAAATTCCGCACTTTCCTGGTCCTGCCCATACTGTGTCCGGGAATCACCATAGCCACAGGTACCGAGTCAATTCCAAATGACAGTCAGATTCGTCTTATATTTGCCTTGACAAACAGCGAAAGCAGCTCAGCCTCACCTCAGCGGGGCGGCTAAGGTAAGGGCCATAGTACATTTGGTAAGTATTAAGGATTCTCGTAGAAACAAAAGCGGATGCTTTTTTTATTCTACTTCGAATAATACTGACCAGATGTACTATTATGATAAACTCCAGATTTCGACAGCCAAGAAATAGCAGTGGGAGGAGGTGAGGCTCGAACCAGCACTCATCTACCATCCAACAGAGAAGGTTGTGAAGAGACTAGAACCATGGCATACGCTTGGGTTCTGCCATCTGACTCATAGAGTGCTAAACTTCCATGGTCTAGACCGCGCTCGCCACCTCATTTGTCCGCACAAATTCCAGAGGGCTGTCAAAACTGGGAGCAACACCCACCAGACCCGTGTCAGCCCCAAGTCTCAGCTAGGGCAGTCCAGTAGAGTGCAAAGAACCTCCTACAACTTCTAAATTTTGAAAAAAAATATCAATATATCGATTAGATTTTCAAATTAGAATGAGTCGAATGTCTGCAAAAGAATAAGATGTTCTTGTCCAGACTATTTACTTAAATAGTCTGGTATTTCGACTATAAGTAAACTTAAAATTAGTCACTTAATTAAAGCAAACACTCACCATTTTTGAGTGCTTGGACTTTCTTGTTCATCACAGGAGCTCGGCCCAATCCACGGTCGTTCTCGGGTCATGTGCATGGCCATTGTTCAGTGCAAGTGGAAGAAACTTGTGATGTGTGCGAAATAGTGGTCGGATGTAGCTTAGTTCAGATTCGATAAATTGGCGACGGCTACCGGATTAAGTGCGCTGGAGATGTCGCGAAGGTAGAAATCAGTGAATGCCGACTCGGCATGCCATTGCACTACAGATATCACCTCCTCTAATGAGACACCCTTATAAAGGGCCGATGATGCTGCTAGTGCTCGGACCTGATCAATCTGCTTTCCTGTAGCAATTTTGTGCGACGTCTGAATAGCATCGACTATCCAACAAGAAATGGTATCTTTCGAGGCGCACAAATGAGGAGCTTTGAGACATAACTACAGAGATTTCGGGTCATCTCTCCACTCCTCAGTACGTTTCTTATACATTTTCAGACATCTGACAGGACACCAAGCAGAAGAGTTTGGGTCATGTCTAATTAAACTTGGCAAATTGATCGGCTGTCCTGGATATTTAAGTGACTGATTCTTTGCCAGGAAACAAAGATGTGGAAGTAGTCTTAAACCTTCACCCGTGACGACAAAAAGGTCTTGTTCGGCAGAAAGCCCATGTATTTTGCTTCTCCTCAGCTGCTGCAACCAAGAAAACTGATTTAATAATTAACAGTTTAATATCTATAGATCTAATCAGTTCAAAGGGAGCATGCTCTAAAACCTGTAGAACAAGAGATAGATTCCATGCTGGGATAGGAATTGGCTGTCTAGGTCGCAGATTGCTCATTCCTTTAATAACTTCATTTAAAGTGTCATTTTCCACTCCTTCAATGGCCAGATTGGGAATGACTGAAGCTAATGCAGACTTATATGCTGCTAGGGTTGAAGGTACAAGTTTGTCAACTTCGTATAAATGACAGATAAAATCTGCTACGTGTTGAACAGATGCAGAAAATGATCGATATCTCTTCCCTTACACCACTCTGCAAATTTGTTGATTCTATAATTATATGTTTTAGTGGTTGACCCTCTTCTGGTTGAAGCAACAAACTTCGCTGCTTGCTCAGAAAAGCCGCCCTTAATTGCACGCTGCTTGATAACATCCATGCAGTCAATTTGAACATTTCCGGTCTGTCGTGGAGATACAGACCCTTGTTCTGAGAGATTAGATCTCTTCTGTCTGGAAGAGGGATTGGATTGCAGACCAGAAGGTCCAGCAAATCCGTAAACCATGATCGGCCTGGCCAATAAGGGGCGATCAGTAGTACTTGGCACATACCCTCTCTTATCTTTGCCAGAACTTTTGGGATGAGAATCGTTGGAGGATACGCATACGTGTACATTCCCTTCCAACTTATCGCCAGTGCGTCTACTGCTAGAGCTAGCGGGTTCGGGATCGGTGACACGTATGTGACCATCTTTGCGTTCTGTTTTATAGCAAACAGGTCGACATTTGGCTTGCCCCAATGTTTGAATAGAACCTCCGCTACCGATTGGTTGAGCTGCCACTCCGTTGGAGGACAAACCGTCCTTCGACTGAGAGCATCTGCTAAGATGTTCAGTCTTCCTGGAATGTGTGCTGCCCGAAGAATAACATTCCTCTCTTGGCACCACAGCAGAAGGTTCCAAATCATCATACACAACTCCGGTGATCTCGTCCCGCCTTGGCGGTTCAAATAAGACACCACTGTTGAGTTGTCTGTCCTTACTAGGACAATCTTGTCTCGGATCAAGCGCTCGAATTTTCGAAGTGCTAATGTCACTGCTAATAATTCGAGAACATTGATATGTTTCTGCGCATTGGTCCGATCCCATTCCCCTGACACTGACTGATCGTCCAATACCACTCCCCAACCCGTCGTTGATGCATCTGTGAAGATGGACATCTGTGGTTGAGGAGGTTGTAGAGGAACACCTCGCAGGAGATTCTGTTCTGATAACCACCACTGAAGGTGGAATATCAATGGTTCTTTTATTGGAATTCTCAGAGATAACGGATCTGTTCTCTGAGACCAGAATGACATTAGATACATCTGAATCGGCCTGCGCCTGAGTGCCATATAAGGAACCACTTTCTCCAGACTAGTAAACCCAGTATCCTGAGAAATTGGCGCGCCATCAGAAAGGCTCCTAGAGAAACTGACTCCAGTACTGCAATCAAACTCTTGACTCGGCTCTCCGCCGGAAAAGCTACACCGTACCAGAGGTTGAAAAATATTTCCAGATAAACAAACTCCTGGGATGGAGTCAATTCTGATTTCTCTAGATTCACAATCCATCCTAGATCCTTTAGTAAGGCTAGGACTACCTGAAGAGTGTTCTCAGCCCTGTCAGCACCGCTGCTACAGTCTCCATCTGAAACTTTGGAGAAAGAATAAATTTGTTCAATGGTTTGAGATTGAGAATTGGTCTCCAACATCCGGTACGTTTCGGAATGAGGAACATCATCGAATAGAAGCCTAGGGAGGCCTGATTACAGACTAGATGAATCGCGTTCTTCCACTGAAGATATTTGATTTCTGAGCAAATGGCATCTAAACGATCGGATTCCCTTGGAATGCGAGTCCACACTGGAGTCGATGTTAACGGAACTAACGATTGACGGATGAGCCAGTCCGGTTCGTAGCCGTTTCTTAACCACTGACAGACTAAACAATCTTGCACGACCCGTTCCCATTGGCTTGAGAACAGTTGAAGTCTGCCTCCGACGGTAGGAATCTGCACACAGCTGGCGGTCGACATTGCACGATAAGACGCTAAATCGCTTGGGTGAAGGTTCTCGACTCCCTTCGTTCCTGACGTCACCGGAACTGATTCCGCCGGAAACCCGTCAGGACCGACCTCCATGGCCGCCCCGCGGTTTCTTGGAGTATGACGCTCCAGGACCACCGCCACAACGCTCTTTATGATAACCGCCACGACCCGAACCGCCACCCTTCCTGTCCTCCTCATACAGCCTCTTATTAGAGGACTTGTATGAGGACGAACGGCCAGGTCCCTGCGATCCGGATGCCCGATGGGAATCACGGCCAGAAGGACGGAAGGGCGATCTCTGGCGCTCCTCTGTTGCTCATGCCGATGCTGCTTGGAGGACTGCAGCGGCTGTGTCCTCTTAGTCGACTTCCACGACTTGCCGACTACTTCCTGCTCTGCAACCATTGACGCGACCTTGGATAAGGCTTGCCGTGCCGAGCCGCCGAACAAGCCTGGACCAATGAAAGGCGCAGAAGATAACGCAGCCCTCATCTCAGGTCCTGGTTCTACACAATCGAGAACCATTCTCCTATGCTCCGCCAATGATCTGGTGATCACAGGGCCAGGCAATCCTGGGACAAGCGCATGGTATCTCGGACAACTCTGGGAGCAGCCTCTGGCACTTCCCCCACCTTCCGCGGCGCAGGTCAGCATACCCTGCAGGATGGTACATCCATGCGAGAGTGCAGCCATGGCTGCCCTAGCCGCATCCTCAATGAGCGTTAACTCATTAAAAGGATCCTTATTGGCCTGGGAAACTAAGGGACGAGAATGACCCTTCGATTTGCCAGCCAACGGCCTATTCAACGCCTCTCGCTCCCCGACGGAAAGCCATGGAACCCGGGCATACTGATGGTAGGCTGGCTCAGGAAAACGGACCCTACTCCTTATCCCCTTCGGAGCCTTTGGTAATGCATAGTCTGGCTGAACCAAACGATATGCCGCAACCTCCAACATGTCAGAAATCTGCGTGTCCAAGGGGAGCGTCGGCATGGCCGAAGAGCCACTTGACAGAGCGCTAGCCGCTCGCTCTGACATCCGTTCCATCGCCGGATCGCTGAGATCCCTGATCCGATGCCAACCCGAAACGGCCGGTCATCCAGTCAAGGACCTGCACCCATTCAGCTCCGGTGCAAAAAGAGGACTCATCCATCAATGGACTACCGTTCTCATCTTCCTTCTCACCCTTGGGTGAGTAGGTCACCGACGATCCATGCTGAGAACTATGGCCCGCATTTCTTCCAACATGAAGCGCGTCCATAGCCCGACTACTAGCGGCACCAGTGTCCAGCGAACCGCCGGACACGGATTCACCACAGTCCATTGGCTCCAGCACGGGACCCGAGACTGCAGCCGCTTTCACTACGGTAGATGACGGAACTCCGAGAGGAGCCGTACCTAACGCCGCCGGGATGCCGCTAGGAACCGCAAAACACGGCTCCAACGACAACACGGCTCCAACGACAACGCGGGTTGAGCGAAATCTGGGTGAAAGATGCCCGACGGAACATCGACATCACCACCCGCTTGCCAAACCCGTACAAAACCTGAGGGAGATCCCAGGGATGTACCTGGTTTAGCCTTCAACGAAATATCCGGCATGCCGGAACCTTCCATAAGCAGAATATCTTCCTCCTAAGCCGTCGGCTCTTGAGCCAAGGTCGGAGAAGGGACAGGTGCTCGTCCCTCCGCAGAACTAGCCGGACCACCAAAAGGTTGCCATGCACCAGCCTGCATCGTCGGGATCGTGGACTGCAAGGACTCAAACATTGCCTTAAACTGGGCCGCCCATACGCCCAATGCCGAGTCCATTCGCTCGTTCAGACGCTCTTCCAGTCCCTTTACTGACGCCTGATCTAGCTTGGTCGCCTTGTCCCTCGCGATCCTCTCCAAACACGCACGTCGATCACGATCGAACTATGCCACCAACTCCGACGACCACTTCGCGCACATTTCACAAGGACTTCCCACTTTGCACTTCGTGCAAGCCACACAGTCATGACCACTGAACTTGCACTTCATGAACCTGTTACACTTTTGACACAGAGTGGCCTGGTTCTTGGTCTTCTGCGAACACAGAGTAAGAATTAAAATGCTGCACATGACATACGATAACGAGCAATACTCACAATTGACTTGATTGTAAGATAGAATTACTTAGAAACATTAACTTTCTCTAAATTAATGATAATCAAGCCTTTAGGCAGGAAATATTTGAAACTTTTTAGAGTGAAATTTAATAAACACAACTTGGAAATTAACTAACGTTAATAAAGCCAAGAAATAAATGCCGATTGCTACAAACACCCTCGACAATGAAGCGAGAGCTAAAGATCGGCATAAAACAGAGTGCATAGACACGCCAAGCCAAAACGAAACATTAATCATGGGCGCCGCCATCTTGGCTAAGGGCGCATCCATCTTGGAAGGAACCGCGTCGCAAGAGAAATTAACCGAGTACCCGGATAAGATTAAACAGTTAACGAGTACTGGAGCGACTCCAACAATGGCTACCATTTTAGAATAATGTGCCAATTTAAGAAATTTTCAATCAGTCATTACGGCACGAACGTATAAATTCTAGATTGATACAACCTGCCCCTGTGATAACTTTCCTTTTCCTTCCATGATGCCAGCAACGAATAGATGAGAGCACACGTAAATTCGAAAATTTGAGTAAATTTTAGACTAGAAAAACATGCGATTCCAAGTCAGCAAAATAAGCGAATCTGACTGTGATTGGGAATTGACTCGGTACCTGCGGCTAGGGTGATTCCCGGACACAGTATGGGCAGGACCAGGAAAGTGCGGAGTTTTTAATTGTTTATTTTGAGCTAGACTAGATAATATGCATTATCATAATAGTACATCTGGTAAGTATTATTCGAAGTAGAAACAGCATTCAGTAACTTGTTACAGATATATTTGTTTTTATTTGCACCATAGGAAATATAGAACTAATATTGTACTATGCTATGCTTACTATGAGCTCACCTTGAAAGCCAGCAAAAGAATAACTAGCATTAGCATTACGAGAATGTTTTTTATACAAACAATTGCTCACCGGCGAAGACAATCGAGTCTGAAATAATCGCACCCGCAAATATCTATCTAAAATGGCGGCTACAGTCCAAGTTAGTTAGTGTTCATAAAGTAACAAATAGTCCTAAATTTAGCCAGGATATGTATCTTTTAAGAATAGATGACAACATTAAAAACACCTCAATGAACCCGAGTTATGGCCCTTGTTTAATGGCGTGGTCACTTCATATTCATAGCTCGAATAGATGTTATCTAAAGGAAAATATCAATAAATGACGAAAAGTGCAACAAACGTGTTTTCCCCATAGGCTTCAATACTTTGAAAATATAGCAAGGGACATAACTCTGCTATTTATGAGTGGCCACTTCATATTCCAAGCCCAAATAGATATTGCCTCTAAGGGAACATATCTGTTGAAGTGGGTTTTAATCCATCGATAAACGACGAAACATGGCTCAAATGTATTTTTCCCATAGGCTTCAATACTTAAAAACGCATTAATGAATCACAGTTATGGCCCTTGTTTAAGGATGTGGTCACTTCATCCTTATAGCCCAAATAGATAAAGGACCATGTCTGCCAAATTTGGTTTTAATCAACTGATAAATGACGAAACGTGACAGAAACATATTTTCTTCATAAGCTTCAATACTTTGAAAATATAGCATGGGCCATAACTCTGCTATTTTGTGGCTGGGGCCATTTTATCTTCATAGCCTCGATAGATATTGCCTAAAGGAACATATTTGCCCAATTTGGTTTTAATCCTTTGATAAATGGCGAAATGTGCCACAAACATATTTTCGCCATAGGCTTCAATATTTAGAAAATATAGCAAGGGCCATAACTCTGCTATTTGTGGGTGTGGCCCCTTCATCTTCACAGGCATAGTCCAAATAGATATTGCCAAAAGGAATATATTTGCCAAATTTTGTTTTAATCTATCAAGAAGTGGCGAAACGTACCACAATTGTTGACAGACAAATTGCAATTGTATTAGGTGAGCTAAAAACCTATATAAAACCAATTTTGGCTTCAAAATTCATTAAATAAAAATATCCAATATGGCCCCCAAACACGCTAAATTTTGATTGGTCCATGGTGGCCATTTTTTTACTTGAACTCCCTTGAACAAACTTTAATGGCCCGTAGGCCGTAATCATCCTTGCCAAATTTTGGCCCGATCCGTTTAGCGGTTCTGGAGTTGTTTTCACGAAAACTAGGTCATCCAAGATGGTCAACAAACTATTTGGCCAATCAAGTTCCCCTGAACAAACTTGGTTCGGTTCTTCCCCTAGATCATATTTCATGAGTTTTGAATTGATGCCCCAAACGGTTTCAGAGATTTTTAAAGATATCTCTAAAAGTTGGCCAAAATACAAGATGGCCACCAGCCAAATTAGCGATCGGCTTTGTTTGAACAAACTTGAATCTCTATGCCCTAAGGATGCTTCCTGCTAAATATAATTGAAATCAGCCCGGCGGTTCTTGAAAAGAAGATATTTTTAATTTCCCATTGCTTTAGTATAGGAGCTTTTGGCGGGAAAATGATCCAAGATGGTCGACAAACCGTTTATCCGACAGTTTTGAAAATGGTAAATTGGAAATCATAATTTCCAACATATTTAAAACAAATTTCAGTCTCAAAATCCATCACATTAAAAAACCCAATATGGCCACCGAACACACATTTTGATTGGGCCACATTTTTTGCCGGATCAACTTCCTTTCAACAAACTTAACTGGCTATTAACCCCTAATCATCTCTCCCAAATTCCGGCCTGATCCATTCAGCGGTGCTGGAGAAGTTGTTTTCGCGAAAACTAGGTCATCCAAGACGGCCGCTGAGCCATTTGGTCAATCAACTACTCTTGAACAAACTTGGCTTATCTCTTGCCCTAGATGATGTTTCATGAGTTTTGAATTGATTACCCTAGTGGTTTCAGAGATTTTTAAAGACATTTCCTAAAATTGGCCAATATCCTAAATGGCCGCCGGCCATTATCGGCTTTGTTTGAACAAACTTGTATCCCTATGCCCTAAGGATGCTTCCTGCCAAATATAATTGAACTCAGTAGTTCTTGAGAAGTCGCTTAAAGAAAAGGTTGACTGACAGATGACGGATGGATGGATGGTTGCCACGGCATAAGTTCACTTGGCCATTCTGGCCAGGTGAGCTAAACATCAGGGTAAACATGTTAACTCACTTTGTGAATTCCACAAGAAAATCTGATACCGCCTCTCGTTGCCCCTTAGTGAGTGAGCGGCACTTAGAGAGACGGTACGCGGTAGCTAGGGTAGAGTCCAGTAGCACAGTGGCATGGTCAGCGTCATTAAAGAACTGTGCATGGTCGCTCAGCAGTGGAAGCACAGGGTTGCATAGATAACGATTTAAGGCCAAGGCCATGTCACTTTCCGATGAAGTAGCCTAATACAAGAGAAACATGAAATAAAGCATGCTCAATTAAATTTGCACAAGATATGAGATGCCAGTTGATTTCTGTGCAATTTACCCAACATGCAATAAATGCGCTGACTTCATATTCATTGACACTACTGGATGCCATATTCATTGAGTCTATTCGTTATACTGGGAGGGATTTCTCTACGAAAAAGTCCTCATCTGCACATGCAGATTTTTTACAATTTGTCAGCCAGCTCTAGAGGTGTGAGCACGTAGTGATGTATTAATTACGCTCAGTATGCTCGATAGCTATGATGAACACGGCGTCAGAGCATTGCCTGCTTGGTAAATTGTGCAGAAATCAACAGGAATGTCAAATCTGATACAAATGTTTCTCTCCTTAATGAGACACAAGAACTTTAAGTCAGTTAGATAGTAATCATATCTCCGAATGACAAATGCTAGTGAATGATATATTCTATGTAAATTTGCATAAGAAACAGTTTCTGTGTCTTGAGAGTTGTAGGTCTGTGGCAGTGATGGGATGTTACTCTCACCATGTCTAGCGTTATATACCTTTTCAGAGGTCACGGGGGATCTATTTGTTCTATCTCTTACCGTATCTAATGTTGTTGCTCCTCGGAGATCAGGTAAGAAGCAGTTTTCTAGTAATCTGAAAAATGTAGCTTGGTCTGGAATTCCATAGACCCGTTCCAGGAAGAGTACAATAGCAGCTTTATGAGCAGGAAGAAGACCAGGCGGCAGTCCCCCTCCATCAGGCACACCATCTGTAAAGATTAACAAAGCATATCCACATGACGGGGTGCCATAAATTGCAATTAACCTGGATAAGACACTAGGACTTGGAATTAACCTAGATAAGACACTAAGACATGGAATTAACCTGGATAAGACACTAGGACTTGGAATTAACTTTGATAGGATACTAGGACTTGGAATTAACCTAGATAAGACACTAGGACTTAGAATTAGCCTGGATAAGATACTAGGACATGGAATTAGCCTGGATAAGATACTAGGACATGGAATTAGCCTGGATAAGACACTAGGACTTAGAATTAACCTGAATAAGACACTAGGACATGGAATTAACCTGGATAGGATACTAGGACATGGAATTAACCTGAATAAGACACTAGGACATGGAATTAACCTGGATAAGACACTAGGACATGGAATTAACCTGAATAAGACACTAGGACATGGAATTAACCTGGATAAGATACTAGGACATGGAATTAACCTGGATAAGACACTAGGACTTAGAATTAACCTGGATAAGACACTAGGACATGGAATTAACCTGGATAGGATACTAGGACAGGGAATTAACCTGGATAAGACACTAGGACTTAGAATTAACCTGGATAAGATACTAGGACATGGAATTAACCTGGATAAGATACTAGGACATGGAATTAGCCTGGATAAGATACTAGGACATGGAATTAGCCTGGATAAGACACTAGGACTTAGAATTAACCTGAATAAGACACTAGGACATGGAATTAACCTGGATAGGATACTAGGACATGGAATTAACCTGGATAAGACACTAGGACATGGAATTAGCCTGGATAAGACACTAGGACTTAGAATTAACCTGGATAAGACACTAGGACTTGGAATTAACCTGGAATAGGCACAAGGACATGGAATTAACTTTGCTAAGACATTAGGACTTGGAATTAACCTGGATAAGACACTAGGACTTGGAATTAACTTTGATAGGACACTAGAACATGGAATTAACCTGGATAAGACACTAGGACTTAGAATTAACCTGAATAAGACACTAGGACTTGGAATTAACCTGGATAAGACACTAGGACTTAGAATTAACCTGGATAAGATACTTAGGACATGGAATTAACCTGGATAAGATACTAGGACATGGAATTAACCTGGATAGGATACTAGGACATGGAATTAGCCTGGATAAGACACTAGGATTTAGAATTAACCTGAATAAGACACTAGGACATGGAATTAACCTGGATAGGATACTAGGACATGGAATTAACCTGGATAGGATACTAGGACATGGAATTAGCCTGGATAAGACACTAGGACTTAGAATTAACCTGGATAAGACACTAGGACTTGGAATTAACCTGGAATAGGCACAAGGACATGGAATTAACTTTGCTAAGACATTAGGACTTGGAATTAACCTGGATAAGACACTCGGACTTAGAATTAACCTGAATAAGACACTAGGACATGGAATTAACCTGAATAAGACACTAGGACATGGAATTAACCTGGATAGGATACTAGGACATGGAATTAACCTGGATAGGATACTAGGACATGGAATTAGCCTGGATAAGACACTAGGACTTAGAATTAACCTGGATAAGACACTAGGACATGGAATTAACCTGGATAAGACACTAGGATTTGGAATTAACCTGAATAAGACACTAGGACTTGGAATTAACCTGAATAAGACACTAGGACTTGGAATTAACCTAGATAAGACACTAGGACATGGAATTAACCTGAATAAGACACTAGGACATGGAATTAACCTGGATAAGACACTAGGACTTGGAATTAACCTGGATAAGACACTAGGACATGGAATTAACCTGAATAAGACACTAGGACTTGGAATTAACCTGGATAAGACACTAGGACATGAAATTAACCTGGATAGGATACTAGGACAGGGAATTAACCTGGATAAGACATTAGGACTTAGAATTAACCTGGATAAGATACTAGGACATGGAATTAACCTGGATAAGATACTAGGACATGGAATTAGCCTGGATAAGATACTAGGACATGGAATTAGCCTGGATAAGACACTAGGACTTAGAATTAACCTGAATAAGACACTAGGACATGGAATTAACCTGGATTGGATACTAGGACATGGAATTAACCTGGATAAGACACTAGGACTTAGAATTAACCTGAATAAGACACTAGGACATGGAATTAACCTGGATAGGATACTAGGACATGGAATTAACCTGGATAAGACACTAGGACATGGAATTAGCCTGGATAAGACACTAGGACTTAGAATTAACCTGGATAAGACACTAGGACTTGGAATTAACCTGGAATAGGCACAAGGACATGGAATTAACTTTGCTAAGACATTAGGACTTGGAATTAACCTGGATAAGACACTAGGACTTGGAATTAACTTTGATAGGACACTAGAACATGGAATTAACCTGGATAAGACACTAGGACTTAGAATTAACCTGAATAAGACACTAGGACTTGGAATTAACCTGGATAAGACACTAGGACTTAGAATTAACCTGGATAAGATACTTAGGACATGGAATTAACCTGGATAAGATACTAGGACATGGAATTAACCTGGATAGGATACTAGGACATGGAATTAGCCTGGATAAGACACTAGGATTTAGAATTAACCTGAATAAGACACTAGGACATGGAATTAACCTGGATAGGATACTAGGACATGGAATTAACCTGGATAGGATACTAGGACATGGAATTAGCCTGGATAAGACACTAGGACTTAGAATTAACCTGGATAAGACACTAGGACTTGGAATTAACCTGGAATAGGCACAAGGACATGGAATTAACTTTGCTAAGACATTAGGACTTGGAATTAACCTGGATAAGACACTCGGACTTAGAATTAACCTGAATAAGACACTAGGACATGGAATTAACCTGAATAAGACACTAGGACATGGAATTAACCTGGATAGGATACTAGGACATGGAATTAACCTGGATAGGATACTAGGACATGGAATTAGCCTGGATAAGACACTAGGACTTAGAATTAACCTGGATAAGACACTAGGACATGGAATTAACCTGGATAAGACACTAGGATTTGGAATTAACCTGAATAAGACACTAGGACTTGGAATTAACCTGAATAAGACACTAGGACTTGGAATTAACCTAGATAAGACACTAGGACATGGAATTAACCTGAATAAGACACTAGGACATGGAATTAACCTGGATAAGACACTAGGACTTGGAATTAACCTGGATAAGACACTAGGACATGGAATTAACCTGAATAAGACACTAGGACTTGGAATTAACCTGGATAAGACACTAGGACATGAAATTAACCTGGATAGGATACTAGGACAGGGAATTAACCTGGATAAGACATTAGGACTTAGAATTAACCTGGATAAGATACTAGGACATGGAATTAACCTGGATAAGATACTAGGACATGGAATTAGCCTGGATAAGATACTAGGACATGGAATTAGCCTGGATAAGACACTAGGACTTAGAATTAACCTGAATAAGACACTAGGACATGGAATTAACCTGGATTGGATACTAGGACATGGAATTAACCTGGATAAGACACTAGGACATGGAATTAGCCTGGATAAGACACTAGGACTTAGAATTAACCTGGATAAGACACTAGGACTTGGAATTAACCTGGAATAGGCACAAGGACATGGAATTAACTTTGCTAAGACATTAGGACTTGGAATTAACCTGGATAAGACACTAGGACTTGGAATTAACTTTGATAGGATACTAGAACATGGAATTAACCTGGATAAGACACTAGGACTTAGAATTAACCTGAATAAGACACTAGGACTTGGAATTAACCTGGATAAGACACTAGGACTTAGAATTAACCTGGATAAGATACTAGGACATGGAATTAACCTGGATAAGATACTAGGACATGGAATTAACCTGGATAGGATACTAGGACATGGAATTAACCTGGATAAGACACTAGGACATGGAATTAACCTGGAATAGGCACAAGGACATGGAATTAACTTTGCTAAGACATTAGGACTTGGAATTAACCTGGATAAGACACTAGGACTTGGAATTAACTTTGATAGGATACTAGGACATGGAATTAACCTGGATAAGACACTAGGACTTAGAATTAACCTGAATAAGACACTAGGACTTGGAATTAACCTGAATAAGACACTAGGACTTGGAATTAACTTTGATAGGATACTAGGACATGGAATTAACCTGGATAAGACACTAGGACTTAGAATTAACCTGAATAAGACACTAGGACTTAGAATTAACCTGAATAAGACACTAGGACTTGGAATTAACCTGAATAAGACACTAGGACTTAGAATTAACCTGAATAAGACACTAGGACATGGAATTAACCTGGATAGGATACTAGGACATGGAATTAACCTGGATAGGATACTAGGACATGGAATTAACCTGGATAAGACACTAGGACATGGAATTAACCTGGATAAGACACTAAGACATGGAATTAACCTGGATAAGATACTAGGACATGGAATTAACCTGAATAAGACACTAGGACTTGGAATTAACCTGGATAAGACACTAGGACATGGAATTAACCTTGAATAGGCACAAGGACATGGAATTAACCTACATAAGACACTAGGACTTGGAATTAACTTTGATAGGATACTAGGACAGGGAATTAACCTAAATAAGACACTAGGACATGGAATTAACCTGGATAAGACACTAGGACATGGTATTAGCCTGGATAAGATACTAGGACTTAGAATTAACCTGAATAAGACACTAGGACATGGAATTAACCTGGATAAGATACTAGGACATGGAATTAACCTGGATAAGACACTAGGACTTGGAATTAACCTGGATGGGATACTAGGACATGGAATTAACCTGGATAAGACACTAGGACTTGGAATTAACCTGAATAAGACACTAGGACTTAGAATTAACCTGAATAAGACACTAGGACTTGGAATTAACCTGGATAAGACACTAGGACTTAGAATTAACCTGGATAAGATACTTAGGACATGGAATTAACCTGGATAAGATACTAGGACATGGAATTAACCTGGATAGGATACTAGGACATGGAATTAGCCTGGATAAGACACTAGGATTTAGAATTAACCTGAATAAGACACTAGGACATGGAATTAACCTGGATAGGATACTAGGACATGGAATTAACCTGGATAGGATACTAGGACATGGAATTAGCCTGGATAAGACACTAGGACTTAGAATTAACCTGGATAAGACACTAGGACTTGGAATTAACCTGGAATAGGCACAAGGACATGGAATTAACTTTGCTAAGACATTAGGACTTGGAATTAACCTGGATAAGACACTCGGACTTAGAATTAACCTGAATAAGACACTAGGACATGGAATTAACCTGAATAAGACACTAGGACATGGAATTAACCTGGATAGGATACTAGGACATGGAATTAACCTGGATAGGATACTAGGACATGGAATTAGCCTGGATAAGACACTAGGACTTAGAATTAACCTGGATAAGACACTAGGACATGGAATTAACCTGGATAAGACACTAGGATTTGGAATTAACCTGAATAAGACACTAGGATTTGGAATTAACCTGAATAAGACACTAGGACTTGGAATTAACCTGAATAAGACACTAGGACTTGGAATTAACCTAGATAAGACACTAGGACATGGAATTAACCTGAATAAGACACTAGGACATGGAATTAACCTGGATAAGACACTAGGACTTGGAATTAACCTGGATAAGACACTAGGACATGGAATTAACCTGAATAAGACACTAGGACTTGGAATTAACCTGGATAAGACACTAGGACATGAAATTAACCTGGATAGGATACTAGGACAGGGAATTAACCTGGATAAGACATTAGGACTTAGAATTAACCTGGATAAGATACTAGGACATGGAATTAACCTGGATAAGATACTAGGACATGGAATTAGCCTGGATAAGATACTAGGACATGGAATTAGCCTGGATAAGACACTAGGACTTAGAATTAACCTGAATAAGACACTAGGACATGGAATTAACCTGGATTGGATACTAGGACATGGAATTAACCTGGATAAGACACTAGGACATGGAATTAGCCTGGATAAGACACTAGGACTTAGAATTAACCTGGATAAGACACTAGGACTTGGAATTAACCTGGAATAGGCACAAGGACATGGAATTAACTTTGCTAAGACATTAGGACTTGGAATTAACCTGGATAAGACACTAGGACTTGGAATTAACTTTGATAGGATACTAGAACATGGAATTAACCTGGATAAGACACTAGGACTTAGAATTAACCTGAATAAGACACTAGGACTTGGAATTAACCTGGATAAGACACTAGGACTTAGAATTAACCTGGATAAGATACTAGGACATGGAATTAACCTGGATAAGATACTAGGACATGGAATTAACCTGGATAGGATACTAGGACATGGAATTAACCTGGATAAGACACTAGGACATGGAATTAACCTGGAATAGGCACAAGGACATGGAATTAACTTTGCTAAGACATTAGGACTTGGAATTAACCTGGATAAGACACTAGGACTTGGAATTAACTTTGATAGGATACTAGGACATGGAATTAACCTGGATAAGACACTAGGACTTAGAATTAACCTGAATAAGACACTAGGACTTGGAATTAACCTGAATAAGACACTAGGACTTAGAATTAACCTGGATAAGACACTAGGACTTGGAATTAACCTGGAATAGGCACAAGGACATGGAATTAACTTTGCTAAGACATTAGGACTTGGAATTAACCTGGATAAGACACTAGGACTTGGAATTAACCTGAATAAGACACTAGGACTTAGAATTAACCTGAATAAGATACTAGGACTTGGAATTAACCTGAATAAGACACTAGGACTTAGAATTAACCTGAATAAGATACTAGGACATGGAATTAACCTGGATAGGATACTAGGACATGGAATTAACCTGGATAGGATACTAGGACATGGAATTAGCCTGGATAAGACACTAGGACTTAGAATTAACCTGAATAAGACACTAGGACTTGGAATTAACCTGAATAAGACACTAGGACTTAGAATTAACCTGAATAAGATACTAGGACATGGAATTAACCTGGATAGGATACTAGGACATGGAATTAACCTGGATAGGATACTAGGACATGGAATTAGCCTGGATAAGACACTAGGACTTAGAATTAACCTGGATAAGACACTAGGACATGGAATTAACCTGGATAAGACACTAGGATTTGGAATTAACCTGAATAAGACACTAGGACTTGGAATTAACCTGAATAAGACACTAGGACTTGGAATTAACCTGAATAAGACACTAGGACTTGGAATTAACCTTGATAAGACACTAGGACTTGGAATTAACCTGGATAAGACACTAGGACATGGAATTAACCTGGATAGGATACTAGGGCATGGAATTAGCCTGGATAAGACACCAAGACTTAGAATTAACCTGGATAAGACACTAGGACTTGATATTAACCTGGAATAGGCACAAGGACATGGAAATAACTTTGCTAAGACATTAGGACTTGGAATTAACCTGGATAAGACACTAGGACTTGGAATTAACTTTGATAGGATACTAGGACATGGAATTAACCTGGATAAGACACTAGGACTTAGAATTAACCTGAATAAGACACTAGGACTTGGAATTAACCTGAATAAGACACTAGGACTTGGAATTAACCTGAATAAGACACTAGGACTTAGAATTAACCTGAATAAGACACTAGGACATGGAATTAACCTGGATAGGATACTAGGACATGGAATTAACCTGGATAGGATACTAGGACATGGAATTAACCTGGATAAGACACTAGGACATGGAATTAACCTGGATAAGACACTAAGACATGGAATTAACCTGGATAAGATACTAGGACATGGAATTAACCTGAATAAGACACTAGGACTTGGAATTAACCTGGATAAGACACTAGGACATGGAATTAACCTTGAATAGGCACAAGGACATGGAATTAACCTACATAAGACACTAGGACTTGGAATTAACTTTGATAGGATACTAGGACAGGGAATTAACCTAAATAAGACACTAGGACATGGAATTAACCTGGATAAGATACTAGGACATGGTATTAGCCTGGATAAGATACTAGGACTTAGAATTAACCTGAATAAGACACTAGGACATGGAATTAACCTGGATAAGATACTAGGACATGGAATTAACCTGGATAAGACACTAGGACTTGGAATTAACCTGGATGGGATACTAGGACATGGAATTAACCTGGATAAGACACTAGGACTTGGAATTAACCGGAATAAGACACTAGGACTTGGAATTAACCTGGATAAGACACTAGGACATGGAATTAACCTGAATAAGACACTAGGACTTGGAATTAACCTGGATAAGACACTAGGACTTGGAATTAACCTGGATAAGACACTAGGACATGGAATTAACCTGAATAAGACACTAGGACTTGGAATTAACCTGGATAAGACACTAGGACTTGGAGTTAACCTGTATAAGACACTAGGACATGGAATTAACCTGAATAAGACACTAGCCAAAAGAGCTTGATATTAACCAGGATGAAACACTAGCTAGCAGGGCTTGAAATTAACCTGGATGAACCACTAGTCAGCAGGGCTTGCAATTAACCTGGATGAACCACTAGTAAGCAGTTTGAAATTAAAATGGATGAACCTCTAGCCAGAGGGCCCTTAAAATTAACCTGGATGAACCACTAGGTAGCAGAGCTTGAAATGAACCTGGATGAACCACTAGCCAGCAGAACTTGAAATTAACCTGGATGAATCACTAGCCAGCAGGGCTTCAAATTAACCTGGATGAATCACTAGCCAGCAGGGCTTCAAATTAACATGGATGAACCACTAGCCAGCAGGGCTTGAAACTAACCTGGATGAACCACTAGCCAGCAGGGCTTCAAATGAACCTGGATGAACTGCTAGGTAGCAGAGCTTGAAATGAACCTTGAAGAACCACTAGCCAGCAGGGCTTGAAATTAACCTGGATGAATCCCTAGGCAGCAGAGCTTTAAATTAACTTGGATGAACCACATGCTTGCAGAGATTGATATTAGGCCTTGATGAGGCAGCTCATGTTTAGCTAGTATATATTTAGCTAGCACATATTTAGATAGCTCGTATTTAGCCAGTATGTGATGAGCTAGTACATGACACTTACCCGCATCCTGACTCTCTCCCAATGGTCTATCTTCAGGGTTGTTTACAGGTAAGATAAAGGGTAAGCCAAGCACCCCTTCTAAATCTTCCATTGAGACAAGAGAACGTAGAATCGCCCTGGCTCGTAACGAGTCACTGCGTCCTGCTTTAATTGTTTCCGCATCTGGAGCACATCTTCCCAGCTGGTCAACCAGCCCAGAGTAGAAGTTCAGGATGGCGCCACCTATATCTATGTAGTCCTCATCATCATCCGGAGGTAGCGTAGAGAAGTCATATTTGCTGGAACGGAAACATAATTTACACCACACACTTAGATGATAACATGAACAACACACGTTCATTTGAATTTAAAACTTTCAATGACAGATTACTTACTGATAAAATAAGTTTACCAAGTAAAGCATATTCTGCTAAATATTTGGAGATTTATGACTGGAATACGTTGTTGCTTTAGGCACCCACCACTTTAGTCTTATTAATCTCAAAACATTTAGCAGAAAATACTCAATATTTCAACACCTTTCTGTATGTTAGCCTTGTCATTAAGACATGGAGAATTTGGTGTTTAACAGACCTCAACCAGCATGTGTGTACAAAAGAGTGCTAACTAGTCATACATTTCTTACCTGTGCTCTTTTTACATATTCTTAATACAGAATGTAATCCTGAGTGTCAGCATCTTCATTACCTTTGAAACAAGTACTGTCCACCTGTATCATCGTCCTCACTAACAGCTGTTAGAAATTGTGATGAGCTGTTATCTCGTGCAGCAGAAATCTGTTCCGACATTCTGATGCCATCCTTCATGGCCTTAAGCAAGCCTCCGCCCTCTCCACGTAATGCAGGACCGAGACATTCAGGACGTCGGATCAGTAAGCGTACGATGAGATTGGCATTCTCTTCCACACTCTCTCCTGTAAGACATGATTATATCACATTTAACAGTCAGCTTTTAACACCGTAACAGAACTCTTTACAAAAATAAATAATTACGTCCGAGAGAGAAACTATGCACAGGATACAAACTTAAAACAATGGCTACGCACAGATAAAACTTCTTTCTTGTTGCATGTCAAAGATAATTCATGAATCCATTTCCTCACTCAATCATATGATGTCATAATCAACTACATGACGTGTAGGCTGACGTCATAACCATGACGTCATAAATGACTCTATATAGTCAGCCTTTAACGCTTAATAGTCTGACATGTTGTCCGAATTGTATGTCTTTATCATTTAATAAACATTCTGTTGAATATTTTGAAACTAATTTGACTGGGCGCTGTTGCTGCCTTAGTCAAATTAGTTTCAAAATATTCAACAGGTTTCCCTGTATAGTTTTCTGGAAATTGATAGTCAAGAAGTTCAGGGATCGATGGATCCCAACACAAGCGAGGTGTGGGCGGACATTAACTAGGGATGGGTGGGCATAGCTAAAACTGGAAAGGTCCATTGAAATGAACTTACCATTAACCCACACACAGAAGCGTAGGAAGTCAAGAAATCTTTCGCCCTCAACCGGATCCCACCCAATATCCGGGTATCCTTTCTCGATCATTTCTGCATTGCCTTGGACTCCACATCGTGCCAGATAGATTGCTATCTTTTCCAGGTGTGACTCACGAAGAGCAAGTGCCAGTTCATTATTGTCCATTAAAGAAGAGTACGCAACATCTAATGGACACGATCCCCGCAGCGATGGACGTGCTGAAACACAACATGGTACATACTAATAGCGCATATTTGTAGCACTATAACAGCACATACTGCTAAGTATTGTACGAGTAATTATTTGGTTTGGGATTAGGTTAACTGACAAGCTGTCATGTTATCTGAATTTCTAAAGCTTGCATACATTGAGATGGCCAAGAAAATATGATATAGTAATATTGGAAAATTAGATGTCGTGCTGTTTCCAATGCACTGCTTGGGCACTTGAATAAGGTATTGTGTTATTGTTAGCTCCATAAGTCCTGTCTGGTGTCACATGAAGTTTGGTTCTCCGTGCCAGAGTGGTGACACTAATGTCTATAGATCACCAACGCACATAGAAATACAATACTGAGCTCTCAAGACCGTTTGTTATTATTGAATATTATGTCATCATCGTGATCATGATCATCATCATGATCAACATCATCATCATCATGATCATGCTCAACATCCTCATCATCATTATCATGCTCAACATCCTCGTCATCATCCTCATCATCATGATCAACATCATCATCATGCTCAACATCCTCATCATCATCTTCATCATCATCAGCAGCATCAAATGAAGTGAACAAAACATTTACAGGAAAATGTTGTCTTTGGAAGTGACAAATGTGATGCAGCTTGTGTGTTCAGAGATAAGAAATGTCTCGTAATTAGGTGTGCAAACAAAAATGTAATTTCTGCAATAAGTCTGAATGATATGTGGTCATACCGAGTAACATGCTACTGTTGTCAATGAGATAGCTCAAATGGTCAAACATTGCTCTCTGGTTCTGTCTGGATGTTCTACAGAAGTAGCATAAGAATCGACAACACATCACCACCATCTCAGCTGCTGCATCCTAACAAAACATGGAACAACATGTATATTATATACATATACAAGTTGAATAGCAGTATTATTCATAAACAATGCACTGATATGCAAATAATATATTAATATGCAAATACAAACAGCATTCAAATAACAATGACAACACGTATTGCTATGCAAATACAGGCCGCTAGCATATATTTATTTGTTGCTAAGAGAATAAAGGACAATGCAATGTGATAATGCACTGAGGAAGCACTATAAACTACAAAATGCATATTACATAACCAGCAGATATACATAACCAGCAGATATACTTGATTCTTGACTCTATTAACGCTGAATTCTAAGCTTACATTATTTTGCTTATAACCGGTAGTTGATTTGGAAATGATACTGTTGCCAAAACCTGTTGCTATTACATATTAAGAACAGCACCGGTCTCAAAAACAATACACCAGCTCTTGTAAAATGCAACTTTAACCATGTAATGTTCAAACCGACAAAGAATGACTTCTAAATTGGCCTTGAGAAATGTACATTTGGAGGTAGAGAGCTGGCTTTTTTTGAAAAATTACCACAGGAATGGCTGGCTCAATAACTGAGGCAGTCATTCCAAAGGTAAATTAAAATATGGTTTTTACTTTTGATTGCAAATGGACATTCAATAAGCAAATTTCTTTACCAATCCTGACCTTTAACGGAATAAGATATACAAGATCAATAACGGTTTATTCCCCCACATCTGTTCTTGAAATCTTTAGTTTTTCACAGTCAATGTCCATTTACAGAACAAAACAAGACTTTTACCACTGAACGGCTTCTATCGTTCTGCAGATGTACAGTTCTTGAATACTACTGTTGAAACAGGTTTTTTTGACAAGCTTGAGTTTTAAACGGTTAAAGATTATATAGATATTAGTTATGCATGTTAGTGAGTAGATAATTTTAAATGGTTTTTTACTGTTACACTTGTAACACAAGCTATGGAATTAAAGAAGTGTGAAACACACCAAGATATTACTAGCATGCACTGGAAGACACTCGAGGGAGATGCTGACTCACACTTTTACACTCAGCTTTGACAATGAACTTACTGACCCTGTGACCTAGATAGTTGATCCGTTGATCTCACTCTCAACGCGACCATAAGAAGTCATGATATGACGGCTTGTGCCAAATCTGCCGATTCTATTTTCTTGCCTTCCATAGCTATGGCCAAATAGATGTATTCTGGTTTGTACTTCATGACACCATGATCTAGATATTTGCTGCTTTGACTTGAATCTCATAGAACATTTAGCCACCTATAATATGAATGGATGTGCCAAATTTGGTGATTTTACTTGTGTTCCAGATTTATGGCTAAAAATGTGTATTTCAGGATGCACTTAGTGACTCTGTGACACAGATATTTGAATATTTTACCAGACCATACATTTTACTTGTAGCCAATGACAATATGAATGTATGTTACAGATTTGGTGATTCTACCTTCTTGCATTGCAGTTATCAACAAAAATTTGTATTCCAGTATGAACTAAGTAACCCTGCGACCTCAATGTTTGACCTTCTGACCTCAAACTAAAAATCTGTTCTAACCTCTCATAATATAAATGTATGTGCCAAATTTGGTGATTCTACCTTATAAGATTCCAGAGATATGCCACGGATAGATGGATAGACAGACAGACACACAGACAGACAGACAGACAGACACAGCCAGACGGCACTGATCACGATACTTATGCCATCCTTTGGTGGCATGAGTAATTAAATCAAACTGAAAATGATTGGCAATATAAAACTGCACGGATGCATTGCTATATGTAAATACATACTCAGATCACAAGATTTAAATCAGTCTGGAATTAGGAGAGTAGGCGAGAAAATATCCCAAATGGTGTTTTCCACACAAAATAAAATAGAATATATTTTACACCAGACACAAGAAATAGTCAAAACTTGACTAGATGACTGAAAAATATGGCATGAAAACATAACACCTATATAAAGATAGCCACAAAAATGAATACAATCACGCTAATACTGTGTGAAAAATAGAGGCAAAGCTATCATATAAAAAGCATTAACAATTTAACACTCCAGTCAGCCAAAAATGGTTTGAGAAATGTCAATTTTCAGAGAGAATATTTTTGAAATTTTCCCACTGTAATGACTGGCTCGATAAATGAGCCAGTCATTCCAGTGGTAAATTTTCAAAAATTAGGCTCTTGGTCTGTATTGGACACTTTCTACATGAAATTTTAAGTTTTCCTGAACAAATTTACGTGTTAAAGAGATAATCATGGAACATGAAAAAATACAGCAACAAATTCTATAAATGCTATTAACATTATACCATACAGGTAAAGTGATCCCAAACCAGCCTCTACAGTGACTTTGAGAAATGGCTATTTGTAGGTCACGAGAACATTCTTCAAAATTTAACATTAGAATGGCTGGCTCGATAACTGAGCCAGAATATTCTAGTGTGTAAACTTTCAAAAATTGTCTTCTTTTAACCCTTTAACGGTCAAATTATGTAATATTTTCTTATTGAATGAGCCTTTACTAGCCAAAAGAATACACATTTTGAAAATTTACTACTGGAATGGCTGGCTCAGTTATTGAGTGGTAAATTTTCAAAAATTGTATTTCTTGGTCTATAAATAGACATTCCACAAGACCATAGCAAGGGCGGGTTTGGGCCGGTATAACCATTAAAGGGTTAACCTTCAAATCGACATAAAGACTATCAACATAATGACTAAGTAAGAATGTAGATTTTTTCCCCAATCTTGTCAATGGAGGAATCCTGTGTTAGCTATGTCGTGCCCATCTCTAGCTAAGATCCACCCACACGACTGACTATCAATTTCCAGAAAACTATACAGGTAAGTTGTTGAATATTTTGCAATTAATATGACTGGGTGCTGTTGTCGCAACAGCACCCAATCAAATTAGTTTCAGGATATTCAACAGAATATTTATTACATAGTAAAGACACAATTCGCACAACAATGCCCAGTCCATCATCAATTAAGCGTCATGAATTAAACTTAGCTACCTCATTCATGACGTAATTGACAATGATGTCAGCCTACACGTCGCTTAGTTGGTCATGACATCATACGATTGATGGATAAACTGGAATCCACCAAAAAAGGATTCATTGTGTAAGAGAACTCAGAAACATCACATAGAAAGAACAAACGAAAAATACCAAGGTCCTAGACAATCAGCTGCTTACGAGCACGGGTTCCATGACTTATAATTTAATAACAGTACTGACTTCAGGTGGAAAATTAATGTCATGTAATGTCCCTATGCCCTTGACCTTTGAACTCCAATGAAGAGAGTTCTGTATGACACCAAGGACACCAACCCGGTCAAGCTCGCTGAAAATCCATTCAGTAGAATATTAGTTATGAAATGTAAATCAAAGCCAAGACACACAGAAAAGCAAAATAGAAAAGCAAAATGTCGCATCTAGCCATATAAAAAAATCAAAATATAAACATAGAAATATGTGTATGAGAATTTAAAGAAAAAGTGTATTTAATTGTTTCTGGTAACTAACTTACCCATACAAACTTGATAAACTGTGATTCAAGCTGCTAACGTGCATAAACATCAATGAGGGAAAATATGGGTGAATGAGGGCACAATTTATCACACATGTGTGAATTAGGGCACAATTTATTAATCACGTGTGTGTGACTGAGTGCACAATTTATTACACACATGTATATGTAAGTCAGTGTATACGTCATTACACAAGCAACCACAATACTAGTGAGTAGATAACTGTTAGCTTTATACAAGATATTCTTGCAATAATGCCAATTTGAATCTTTAAAATCTATGGCCCGAGGTTCACATTTCATAAGATGACCACCTACTGACCATACAGTCTCATCACTAAACAGATTGTGACAGTGATCATAAATCGAAGCAAGAGAAAGTTAATGCGTGGGCAGTGATATGTCATCTAGCAACCCTGTCTACTAATTCCCATATGTATCCACCTCATAACCGATTCCATATACGATATTCAATGGATCACAGATACTCTTAGGTTATTTAACATTTCCGAGTACAATACTCATCCACGTTGTGTTTAAAAATCAATATTGGACGAGACACCCAAGGCGGCGTCAAAGTCAATATGCATTTTTAAACAATATGGACGAGTACAATAAAAATCCATAGTGTACTTATTATACACCTATCTATCAAGCAAAATAAGAGATTAAACAATTCAATGTAACACAATTCAATGTAACAAGTACCAATGTAACATGCTCATTGGATTTACTATTTACCAAATGTATAGCTTGAATGCTATGAGTTAGCAATTCATTTATGATGTAATAACGCATTGAATAAAACTATTATGACATAATCCTTGCGTGATGTAACAATGTCAATGCAAATGATGACATAAACCACGGTGATGTAAATTCTTTTGATGTAACAAATAGCCTCAAGAGTCTAATAACACATTTAGACACAGTCCAATAACCCTTTTCTTGGACAGTCACGTGGCAGAAATGCTGCCATTTCATTGGCTAACATATACAGGCCGATAATAATGCAAGTTATTGTCTGGAAAACTGACTGATCAACAAATAGATAGATAAATAAATGGACAAAATAGATGGATGGACAAAGTAAATGCCTTGTAATCACACTTCAGATGGTCATAAATATATAATTCCATTGTAGTTTATCTCACCACACCCGCCCCCGCCCCCTCCCACCAACCCACCCACACCCATCATGGCAGATCAGGAAACAAATGGCACTACAATGCCAATGCCATGCAGTGCCATCTGCAAGCTGAGAATAAGGTATCGCTAAAATTTCACACCAAATGAATTATTGCAGATCGTTATCTTATTGAATGTACACTAAGGAGAGATATGTGAAGAAATGTGAAAAGCTAATCACACATGATGCACGTTATTAAACAGATACATACACTAGTAATGTTAAGTTTGTTACATGTTATACGCTAAATACTGATAGCTATTGTGAAATGCAAATAACACATGCATAGACAACAACAATGCATGACTAATTTTAATGGCAAATAACCCCCGAGCGCCAACCACCCACATATAAACCCACCCCACAAAGCAGCTGCAATTCCTCCACGTTTGGATTATTGTAGCATCATGGAAAGAAGGAGCCATCAACTTGTTATTCACAGATCCATCCACAAAAGACATCTGACCCATTAACTATTATGACATAGGTTGCTAAGAAAGGTATTTTCTGAGCATTGATATTGTCCTGGGCTGCATAAACAAGAGTATATGTGACAATTATCACACAGGACAATCATCACATGTGCCAATCATCACATGCAACAATCATCACATTAGACAATCATCACACAGGACAATCATCACACAGGACAATCATCACACGGAACAATCATCACACGGGACGCTCAGTACATGACACTATCATCACATGGAACAATTATCACACGGGACAATCATTCATCACACAGGGCAATCACTACATGAGACAATCATCACACAGGAAAATCATTCATCACATGGGACAATCATCACATCATTACATGGGACAAGCATCACATGGGACAATCATCACATGGGACAATCATCACATGGGGCGATCATCACACGAGACACACGGGACACTCATCACACGGGACGATCATTACATGAGACAATCAACACATGGGACAATCATAACATGAGACAATTATTACACCGGACAATCATAACATGAGACAATTATTACACCGGACAATCATTATATGAGACAATCATCACACGGGACAATCAACACACAGGACACTCATCACATGGGACAATCATCACACGGACCAATCACTACATGAGACAATCATCACATGGGACAACCATCACACGGGACAATCATCATGAGACAATCATCACACACGGGACACTCAGCACCTGGGACACTTATCACATGGGACAATTAATCATCACATGGGACAATCATTACATGAGACAATCATCACATGGGACAATCATAACATGGAACAATCATTACATGGAACAATCATTACATGAGACAATCATCACATGGGACAATCATCACACAGGATAATCATCACATGGGACAATCATCACACAATACAATTATCACACAGGACACTCAGCACACGGGACACTCAGCACATGGGACACTTAGCACACGGAACAATCATCACACGGGACAATCATTTCATGAGACAATCATCACATGGGACAATCATCACATGGGACAATCATAACATGAGACAATCATCACATGGGACAATCATAACATGACACAAACATTACATGGGACAATCATCACACGGAACAATCATCCCATGGGACAATCATAACATGAGACAATTATTACATGGGACAATCATTACATGAGACAATTATTACATGGGACAATCATCACATGAGACAATCATCCCATGGGACAATCATTACATGGGACAATCATCACATGGGACAATCATCACATGGGACAATCATCACATGGGACAATCATCACATGGGACAATCATCACATGGGACAATCATTACATGAGACAATCATCACATGGGACAATCATAACATGAGACAAACATTACATGGGACAATCATAACATGAGACAATCATCACATGGGACAATCATAACATGGGACAATCATTACATGGGACAATCATCACATGGGACAATCATCACATGAGACAATCATCACATGGGACAATCATCACATGGGACAATCATCACATGGGACAATCATCACATGGGACAATCATCACATGGGACAATCATCACATGGGACAATCATTACATGGGACAATCATCACATGGGACAATCATAACATGAGACAATCATTACATGAGACAATCATCACACGGGACAATCATAACATGAGACAATCATAACATGAGACAATCATCCCATGGGACAATCATAACATGAGACAATTATTACATGGGACAATCATTACATGAGACAATTATTACATGGGACAATCATCACATGAGACAATCATCACATGGGACAATCATTACATGAGACAATCATCACATGGGACAATCATAACATGGGACAATCATAACATGAGACAATCATTACATGAGACAATCATCACATGGGACAATCATCACATGGGACAATCATAACATGAGACAATTATTACACAGGACAATCAGCACACTGGACAATCATCACACGTGACAATCATTACATGAGACAATCATCACATGGGACAATCATCACATGGGACAATCATAACATGAGACAATTATTACACAGGACAATCAGCACACTGGACAATCATCACACGTGACAATCATCACATGGGACAATCAACATACGGGACACTCATCACACGGGACAATCATCACATGGGACAATCATTACATGAGACAATCACCACATGAGACACTCAACACATGGGATACTCATCACATGGGACAATCATTACATTGAACAATCATTACATGAGACAATCATCACACGGGATACTCAGCACACAGGACAATCATCACACAGGCCAATAATCACATGGGATACTCGGCACACGGAACAATCATCATATGGGACAATCAGCACGTAACAATCATCACACGGGACACTCGACACACGGGTCACTCAGCACATGGGACACTCAGCCCACAGGACACTCGGTACATTCAGCACACGGGACAATCAGCACACGGGACACTTGGCACACAGGACAATCATCACACAGCACACTCGGGACACTTAGCACACAGGACAATCATCACATGGGACACTCCGCACATGAGACAATCAGCACACGGGACAATCAGCATACAGAACAATCATCACATGGGACAATCATCACATGGGACAATCATCACATGAGAAAATCATCACATGGGACAATCATCACATGAGACAGTCATCACATGAGACAATCATCACATGGGTCAATCATCACATGAGACAATCATCACACGGGTAAATCATCACAAGAGCACAATCATCACATGAGACAATCATCACACGGGTCAATCATCACACAGGGCACAATCATCACATGGGACACTTAGCACATGGGAAAATCATCGCGCGGCACACTCAGCACACACTACTGAGAGGTAAGTAAATAACCAATATCTGACCTTTGATGAATTTGTTGATGGAACAGATGGTTCGCTGGCTCCGCCAGCCCCACCAGCAGCTGCTGTATGTTGTTGTTGTGCTTTATTCAGTGTGTTCACCATTAGTTGCATAACTGTCTCATGCACACACAGGGCACGCATTAAGTCAGGATGTTGAAAGAACACTTTGTTGTCCATGAGCTCTCTAGAAACAGTCAGCAAACAATAAAACATTTAACTCTTTCTACACTAGACCTAGGATTTGACAAATTCTGCAAGATTATCAAGTACTCGGTGAACATTCTGAAACTAGTTTGACTAGAAGGCCTGAGGCAGAAACATTCTCCGGGTAAATTATTCAACAGGTTGCACAATACTAAGATTTTTTTTAATGAAATGGTTAAGCCAAGCTATATGCGCAATACTCTATACTAATGTGAAATCTGATATAACACTTTGTGATAAATATTCAATAAGATTAATATTTTGAAAGCAGTTTGACTGAAAGCTATTGCCACTGCCACTAAAGAATTTCAATGTAATCGTTTCAAGATATTTAGAAACAGTCTATAATGCACACGTCGTAAAGAGAACCATATATTAATCACTTAATTGTCTCATTTTAAGATTATTATTATTACCTAACTATTGTACAAAATCCAAATGCTATTTGGAATTTAAAGCTAGTGCGTACTTGAGACTGTTCTTCATCATTTCCTCTTCATCAGGACCGGCTTGTACAGACAAAAGTGAGCGGATATTGCCAAGAGCTTTCAGGAGATTATTAATATCTTCTTTGCTACCTTGGCTGATTGTGTATGATTTCTCCAAGGCACGCAGCAGCTAAAACACAGAGTAATGATTTAATGCTTAACCCTTTAACACTCAAACCAGCCAAAAACGCCTTCTATAGTGGTCTTGGAAAATCTCCATTTACAGGCCAAGAGGACTATTTGTGAAAATTTCACAGTGGAATGACTGGCTCAATCATCAGCCATTCCAGTACAAAATTTAAAAAAAATAGTCTTCTCTTGGCATGTAAACGAAAATTATTATTAAAAAATTGAAATTTTCTTGAACAAATTTGAGTGTTAAAGGATTAAGATAGGTCAAGAAGATCAATATTGTGGCTTAGTGAAAGTTCATTTGCAAGTTTAGAGAATACGACTTTTGCAAATCAAAGTCTTCTCCGGGTCTGCAAACAGTTTCCTCTAGACCATCGTAGTGGATGGTTTTGGCTGGTATAACCAGTTCAACAATTATAGGATGAGCCACTAGACTACAGCATTATTTCAACCCCATGATACTCATCCATGATAAAAAGTCCTCGGGGAGCAGATAGCTAGCATCGATGTCAGCTCCGCTCCAAATGAATCCCTAACCAAAATAATGAAATCTATGGAATCATCAGCTACCAGCACCATAGGTGTTCTTAAAAACAACCAAACTAGGTATACTGACGACCCTCTAGTAGTAAAACTGTCAGCAGAGCAGAAAGCGTTATGGCTGCACATCTATCAAAGTGAAGACTGCACCAAACTACGCCGGGAGTGCAATAACATTCTGCACCACATTAGTGAACACTTAAAAGATCTTGCTATTCAACAAGCAGACTCCCTAGCAGATGAAATCCCTGCCACGGATGGCTGTCACAAAATGTTTCGGGCAGCCCAAGACCTGAGTTACTGACTACACACCACCACTCACTGTACATAACTCTGAAGGACACTATCGGGACTGACCAGGGAAAAGCCGAGGCGATTCGAGAATGGTTCAAGGAACAGTTCACTGACCACGATGATGGGCCGGTGCACCCGTTCTTAGGAGACCCCAGGCCATTACTAACACCAATTAAAACAGCAGAAGTTGAGAAGGCACTTAAAACCCTGAAAAATGGACATGCATCTGGACCTGATGGCATGAGCAATGAACTATTTAAATATGCAAGTGACATTATCTCAAAACCGATCACGCACCTAATCAATTCAGCTTTTATGCACCAGCTTCCCATCGACGCTGTAGACCAAGGCACCCGTATCTCACTACCCAAGCCCAAAAAGCCACCTGCCACCTGAGAGTACGAGTCAAGTCATTGAAGTCTGTAGAGTTTGAGACATCAATCGGCTCCCCACAGGGAGATGGTCTATCTCCGATGCTTTTCACTTGCTGCTGCATTGAAATCTGTGCGGGAAAGTTCCACATGACCAACCCCTAAGGTGTCAATACAGGGTATGCCGCTAGAGATGGAATATGCCGACAATGTGGACTTCAGAGACAAGGAAAAGAAACCCCTTGACAAACTTCTCCCAATAGCTGCAAGCAAACTAAAAATTTAGAACCTCTTTATGAATGAATCCAAAACAGACTTCACCCACATATACCTATCTACAAAGCATGAAACTAAAGAAAATGACGACCCACTTCGTGGAGGTGAACCACGAAGCTAAGGATTTCGGACAAGAGGCAGTGGGCAAAAGCGAAGAAGGACTGATTGCAGCTGTAGGATGTCTCTACTACTACAGCCGCAGAATACAGTAATCATACATCATAGTCATCCACTACACGACCAGTTCAGCAATTATAGGATGAGCCACTAGATTACATCATTATTTCCACCCCATGATACTCATCCACTACACGACCAGTCAACACCTCATGGATGATCCCCTAGGCTACAGCGTTATTTCTACCCCATAATACTCATCCACTACATGACCAGTCAACACCTCATGGATGAGCCACTAGACTACGTCATTATTTCCAACCCATTATATTCATCCACTACACAACCAGTCAACACCTCGATGATCCACTAGACCACAGTATTATTTCCACCCCATGATACTCATCCACTACACGACCAGTCAACACCTCCTGGATGAGCCACTAGACTATAGTATTATTTCCACCCCATGATACTCATCCACCACACGACCAGTCAACACCTCCTGGATGAGCCACTAGACTACGTCATTATTTCCACCCCATTATATTCATCCACTACACGACCAGTCAACACCTCCTGGATGAGCCACTAGACTACAGTATTATTTCCACCCCATGATACTCATCCACAACACGACCAGTCTCATCCTTATGGGATTCATCAAACGGAGCTAGGATTTTAACCTGGAACCTTTTAGTTAACGAGTCGACCTCATTACCTCAGAGGCGCGGGTGTGGTCGTGGAGTGGAAACGTGTCATGGTGTGTAAATGAGTCATCAATTACATGTTCCCAATACCACAACTATGTGTAAAGGTAGATTACATGGCCTACTTAACAGTTCAGCACTCACTGGATGAGCCACACAACCTCAGGGCTTACAGGACAGTTCAACAATTCCTGGATGAGCCACATGACTACACCACTGACATGCCAGTTCAACACTAACTGGATGCGCCACTAGACTACAGGGCTTACATGACAGTTCAACACTTACTGGATGAGTCACACGATTACAGTGCTTACATGACAGTTCAATACTTCCTGGATGAGCCACTAGACCACAGGGCTTACATGACAGTTCAACACTTACTAGATGAGCCACACGACTACAGCGCTTACATAACAGTTCAACTTACAGGATGAGCCACTAGACTATAGAGCTTACATGACAGTTCAACACTTACTGGATGAGCCACTAGACTACAGAGCCTACATAACAGTTCAACACTTACTAGATGAGCCACTAGACTACAGAGCTTACATGACAGTTCAACACCTACTGGATGAGCCACTAGACCAGTGCTTACATGACAGTTCAACACTTCCTGGATAGCCACTAGACTACAGCGGTTACATGACAGTTCAAGACTTAGGGGATGAGCCACTAGACTACACAGTTTACTTAATTTTAAGTTTGATAATTACAGGATGAGCCACAAGACTACAGGGCTTATTCGACAGGTCAATAATTATTTTCGTTTTGCTTTGAACATGTTAATCGTAACTGTACCTCTCCGACTCCATCATATTGTCGATGCAGCAGGCTGAATATCTCTCGCACCAAGTCCTGGTTCTGGATGAAGTGTTCCTCTGACCATCGCACCATGGTCCGTGATAACAGGGTTTGCATGGAATCTACACAAACAGTAGATAGTAAAACAAAATGTTCATGACAAAGGGCTTCAAGCCTACTGTTCTAGCAATCTCTGGCTCCTCAATAGATGTGATATTTATGTAATTTTTCTACACTATTAAGCAAACTTTAAGTAAGACAAATTTAACCACTGCCTGGCACTCCATCCCACCAAACCCCACAAAATGACAACACAAGAATTTAACATGATAAGAGTTAACCTGTATTAAGTGACCAGCTGGCCTTTGTTGCAACATTCTGATACAGCTTATGGTCGCCTAAATCTTAATGATCATGAAAAAAACCCGGCCTCTGCTTTGATGTTGAGAATGTTAATTTGTGGTTAAAGACCATTTATAACCAACTACCCCTGTAATTTTTCTTGTTAACACCTTCACAGATGAATTCTCCCTATGTCATTTTTAAGGCAGCCAATACAGCAAAACCTGTTCAATGTTTTGAAATTAATTTAACTAGAAGCCCTTGCCGCCTGTCAAATTAATTTCAAAATATTCAACATAATAAGTTTTATATTGTAAAGAATATACTGTTTCAGGAATTTGTCAGTTAAACGGTCAACGGAGCCAGTAATTCAAGTAGTAAATTTTGAAAAAATAACCTTTTCTTGGCTTGTAAAAATTTAAGATTTTCTTGAACAATCTTGCCAAGACGATTCTATGCAGCAGAACTCATACCTGGTACATCATTGTGATTATTGGACTTTAGAATCTCTTCTACTTTCACCTTCCATACAAGCTGCATAAGCCTATCCTGTAGAGACGGTTCTTTCTCCTCAGGCATCGCCTCGATGGCCTTTTCTGCCTCGGACGAAAGTGGCATTGCAGAATGATGCAATAAATCACCATGGAATTTATGCAGCATTTCCTGAGCAGGTTCGTGGCACGGACAATCTTCACTATCTCCATCTTTGAACATCAAGATGGCCCGCATCTTCAGGTAAAACAGAAAAAGCAATCTAGATTATCACTCTAAATCTCTCATGATTTGTATTGAACAAGCACTGGGAAAACCATCAGTGTATATTCAACTTTTAGTAGATAAATGTTGATACATTTCTACAGCCTATGATGGCTGTCATGATTTACTTTTTAACCAATCAGAAAAAACATAGCACGTCTGCCTCTGTATACTCTGTCATAGAGGTGCCATGTATAGTTTAGTAATGTTACATAAAAGCAATCATATCGGGCCGTTGAATATTTTGAACTAGTTTGACTGGACGTTATTGCTGCCATAGGCAGCAAAAACTTGCAGTTAAATTAGTTTCAAAATATTCAACATGATGATTATTAAATAATAAAGGATGTAATAAATTGGCACTTACATGACATCACACACTCGCTTGAGGAGACAAAATGGTGGCGATCACTGTTCAACATTTATGTGATATTACAAAGCAGATAATTGTGATACAGATACGGGAATGTGACAGGATATGAATGATATGGAATCTATAAGCCATAATCTATCTGTGCAATACAACATTTCAGATGAGATTAGCCTCCCTTTAACAGGCAAGATTGATGACAAAAAGCAGTGATTTTGCTTAGTCAATGTACACTTGTGCAGCCCATGCGAAGACAGACTCCTTTCGGCAATTTTCCACAGGATTTACTGGCTTGTTTAACAAGCTTGTCATTCCAGTAAATTTTGAAAAAATGGTTTTTAGAGACACACTACAAAGGGCCATTTTGACTGGCTTGGCAATTGACACGGTGAAAACGAATTGAATTTAAACAATTGTCCAAGGAGCCAATCAATAAGCTAAGGAGCTAAGCAATTGTCCAAGGAGCTAATCAATGAGCTAAGGAGATAAGCAATTGTCTAAGGAGCTAATCAATAAGCTAATCAACAAGCATTCTGTAAGTATTGCTTATATAAATCTTTAGAGATTGGCAGTCAAAAATTTCATTAAAAATTGTTAAAAGCAGCATAACTCGAACTTGATCTGTAACTTCTCCTAACATAGCAATAAACCAAGTCTCAGTCATATATGGTGAAGGAGAAGGAGTCTTGAAAGCTGATATGTTTGTATTTCATAAGTCTAAAGGGGACATAACTCCATCAAAAAATGACGCAAATGCCTGAAACTCGAACTTGGTCTGTAATTTCTCATAATAAAGTAATATAGTTCCAATTCTCAGTTGAATATCTTGAAAGACTGCGAGAACCAGGGCGGAAAACTAATATTTTTCGTATTTCATAGGTCGAAAGGGGGCATAACTCCATCAAAAATTTACGCATATGCCTGAAACTCGAACTAGGTCTGTAACGTCTCATAACAAAGCAATGTAACAATTCGCAGTACAATATCGTGAAAGACTGCGAAAAAAGTGCGGAAAACTAATATTTTTTGCATTGCATAAGTCGAAAGGGGTCATTAACTTTATCAAAAATTGATGAAAATGTCTGAAACTCGAAGGTGCTCTGTAACTCCTGATACTAAAGCAATGCACCGATTTAAATAACTTGAAGGCGTACGAAAGAAAGTGCGGAAAGCTGATATTTTTCGTATTTCGAAAGGGGGCATAACGCCATAAAAAATTGACGCATATGCCTGAAACTCGAACTTGGTCTGTAGCTTCTCATAACAAAGCAATATACCAATTCTCAGTTGAATACTTTAAAGGACTGCGAAAAAAAGTGCGTAAAACCAACTGCGACAGATGGACAGATGGACAGGCAGACAGACAGAGATGGACGGATGGACGGACGGAGTGCAAACCTATAGTCCCCCAACCCCCGGTTGTACCGGTAGGGGACTAATAAGCTAAGCAATATGCTAAAGAGCTAAGCAATAGGCTAACGAGCTAAGCAATATGCTAAGGAGTTAAGCAAAAAAGTATGGAGCTAAGCCATAGGCCAAGGAGCTAATGAATAGGCTAAGGAGCTAATGAATAGGCTGCTAATCAATAGGCTAAGGAGCTAACAATAGGCTAAGGAGCTACTCAATAGGCTAAGGAGCTACTCAATAGGCTAAGGAGTTAATCAATAGGCTAAGGAGCTAATCAATAGGCTAAGGAGCTAATCAATAGGCTAAGGAGCTAATCAATAGGCTAACGAGCTAAGCAATATGCTAAGGAGTTAACCAAAAAAATACGGAGCTAAGCCATAGGCCAAGGAGCTAATGAATAGGCTAAGGAGCTAATGAATAGGCTAAGGAGCTAATGAATAGGCTAAGGAGCTAATGAATACGCCAAGGAGCTAAGCAATAGGCTGAGGAGCTAATCAATAGGCTAAGGAGCTAATGAATAGGCTAAGGAGCTAATGAATAGGCTAAGGAGCTAATCAATAGGCTAAGGAGCTAATGAATAGGCTAAAGAGATAAGTAACAGGATAAGGAGCTATGCAATTTAGGATAAGGAACTAAGCAATAAACTATGAAGCTAAGCAGTAACCTAAGGCCCTAGACAAGCAATAAATTAAGGCACTAAGCAATAGGCTACGGCGTTAAGAAATAGGCTAACGTATTAACCAATAGGCTAAGGAGCTAGGTAACAGGCTAAGGCGCTAAGAAATAGGCTAGGGCACTAAACGACCAGAAGGGCACTAAACGACCAGATGACCCGCATTGTCTGGTCTTATGTTTTACTAATTACATATACCTACCTCCTTGCATTACTATTGCTCTTTCCTTCTCCGAAGGGAAGCATAGTAGGATGACTTTTTTACAGCCAATGTTTGCCGGGTATTGTGGTTATTGAGTGACTGAAGGCTACTTCAGGTATCTCCATACTCTCTCTAATGATGAGATCCATAGTAATTCGCTTGAATGCTATATCTCAGTATACGGCAAGAACAGGTTTAATCCAATACCCAAAGCCACTGAGTAGGTCATTAAGCACAATGACACCTCATTGGCTGATAGCTATCACATGACCTTGTTGATAGTAACAAAGACTTCATTCCTTGACGAATCCAGTCATATAATCCAGCTTGAAGCAGATCCATGAAGAGGCAGATGATCTTATTACAACTTGACTCTGAATATCTGACTAAAGCTGAGAATAAAATTATCCTAATTTCTCTACATTATATGACAAGAAATTTTCTTTCAGAAATACCCAAATATGTTGAATACTGACATATCTGGGTATAATATAAAGGCTAAAGAATACAAGGAATAACTTTCCTGAATATGACTATACTAACAAGATATGGCTATTCAATTAAAGCCACAAGCACCCACACCTGCCCCCCCCCCCCACCCCAAAAAGAAAATTGGACAGAGGGGAGGCTTGAGATGGGCCGTAATGCAAGGAGGTAGTTATATGTAATTAGTAAAACATAAGACCAGACCCTGCGGGTCGTCTGGTCATTGTTACTACATTACAACCTACCCCCTTGCATTACTATTGCTCAAATACAGATTTCAACATTGAACAAAGCCCGGGGGGGGGGGAATTTTTTTAGTAAACTTGGTGTAAAAAATAGAAAGAATGAACACGCAGTTAGTAATAACAAGTAGAGAAAGATACTACAAATGACATTAATTCCTCAGAATCACTATCATAAGTAACCCTAATAGAAGGGTACAGAAGAAAGGAGAGGAAAAGCGGGTCCTTGAACGACCCTAAGAAGACAGGACAGAAGAGATGATCATGCAAGAATGAAGTAAATGAATATAAAGGGAGATGAGACATGATTTGAAAAGGTGAGATACCCATGAGAAAGAAATAATAAACTCACACTCACCCCAAATAACACTCTTATACTAATGAAGATGATGAAGCGAGGGAAGATGATGATGAAAAAGGAATACGAGTCATGATCCCTGAAGCTACCTTCTGAATATTCTTATAGAAGAAAGAAGAAGGACCAGAATCTTTAAGATAGAAATTAATAAAAGTATTCTCTGATTTCCAATTAGCTACTTGCATGATATCATCAAGAGAAGATCCATGAAAAATGGGCACAAGAGGTAGCAAGGCCCTAACATCACAGGCCTTAAACCCCACTAAAGCATTGGCACAGGGGAAGCTAACTCATGGCAAATTTTGATGGTATCAAAGAACCAATGTGAAAAAGGTGTTAAAGAGGAAGGATGATCAATGCCTTCTACAAATGTAACCCAAAGATGTCTATCGTCGGATCGTTTGCAAGCAGAACGGAATTTGTAAATATTGAGAGCCCTAACAGGGAACCGGAGTCATCTGGAGATAAAGCAGAAAGCTTATGAAATATGATGGGTTTACCTAAAAACTTAACTGAGTATTGGACAGAAATTCTGACCTAGGATAGAGGATAATGCTAAACCCTGTAACTAGAACCTATCCAAATCAGCAGATAAGGCATGAATTTCCGAGACGGCTAGCTGAAGCTACTGCCAATAAAAAGATTGCCTGAAGGGAGGATGAGAATTTCCCAAAACCTTAAAGAGATCATGAAATGTTACTGATCTGAACCGAAGGATTAAGTAGACATGTGACAAAAGAGTCCAGGCAAAAACAATAGGACCTAACAGGGTTACCGGACAGCTCCTTCTGATCAAAGAGGAATACAAGAAATCTGTAATCTGAATCACAGAGGCCTCAGAAGGAGCATAGAATGGTCTGAACACCATCTCTTAAGAACTCAAATCGAGCCTAATAACTGTTTCAAGTTCTTGAGATCTGATTGAAAGATTGACGAAGAAGGGGGCAGCTCGACAGATTCCAGACTGACAGGTGAAAGATTTCTGGATTCTGGTGAAGAATCCTGCCTCTGTTTTGGGATAAAAGATTGATGGAAATGAGTAATAGCAGAGGGAGATCTACAAGAAAGTCCAGGAGATCTGGAAACCAAGACTTTGACGACCAAAAGGGAGCTATTAACAGTACCACATAAAGATGTTGGGGAAAGGTATAAGCGAACATGTTGTCCCAAAGTTGGTCTAGAGAGTTGACTGAAAGGGCCATCACCGGAAAGGGAGATATGAAGATGGTAATTTTTTTATTCTTGAGAGAAGCCAAAAGAACTATGTGAGGACAAACGAACTGAAGAAAAATTGAATGGACTACAGCCTCTTTTGATTCCCATTCCGCTTCTGTGAACCTGGAAGGATGAGATAATTGGAGGGCCAGAAAATTTAACTTACCAGGGATGAGAGCTGCACGGAGAGAAATGTTGCAGGCTCTGCACCAGTGAAACATTATCAAGGACTCTCGGAAGAGAGACTGACCTGGTCCCTCCCTGATGATTGATGAACTAGACTACTGTGAAATTGACCGAGCGGATAAGAATTGATAAACTGAGAAAAATGTGATCCCAATGGACTAGAGCATGGAAAAACAGCCCACCACTCGAGAAGGGTGACATGCTAAGATGCTTCCAGGGGGGCCCATAGCCTAAAATGTTCCTGGAAACCAGATAGCCCACCCCCACCCCCATCCTTCCAGGGATGAGTCTGAAAAAGGATGGCTTGAAGAGATGGAATGTGATGAGACTGTGTAAACAAATGACCTGAGGAAATGATACTCAGAAGATGGAATTTAATGACGAAACAAGGAACTAGTGTCCAGATAAAGGATCCTAAAGGACATGAGAAAAAGCTGAAAGGCCTTCTCCAGAAATAGGCCCAAGAAAACACCTTTCCGCCGACACTATCAGGTCTATAATAAGAAGGAAGACCTGGTCGAAAGGAACTGGACCACACTGAAACACTGGAATGTAGATGTAAAGGCCATAACAATGTGAATGGGATGAAAAAAATTATCTTTGATTAAGATTGAAAAGAAGCCCTAAGTGAGAGAATATCTGATTGGAGATAGATGAGATTTTCTATGTTGACAATCCAGCCTGAGGAAGACATATTTGGATAACTACTGAGATGTCCGAGGACAGAGACATAGGAATAAAGCCTTGAAAAGTTAATCGTCTATGCAGACCTGAAGTGAAAAGGGGGGGGGGGGTTAAATTTAAAACAAACAGACATGAAGAAAGATATGGGTGAACACAAAAAGGAGAAAAAAGGGGGAAGGCCGACAGTTAGGAAGTGGCACTGCCATACTGGATCAAGGAATGTGATATGAAGAGAAATTTTGAAAGGAAGGGTGAAAGGAGACTTGAAACAAGATTCCTTCAGAACTAAAGAAAGGTAAAATAAATCTGCCTGAAAGGAAAGAATTAAAGACTGGACCGAACCATTATTAAGTTGGAAGCCAAGATGAATAGTCAGAGTTCTGAGGATTCTGAATCCCATGCCTGAAGATTCACTGGGAATGAGGGAACTGTAAACCAATGAGGAATAAGAGAAAAAGAGAGGGTGGATCCTCCGACAGAGAGGGTAATGACCGTGAGAAAACATATTAACAATCCACTGATCAAAATCAAAGAACCCCAATGGTCCTAGAAGAGGATAACCGACTTCCTCCAAGGATAGCAAAACTAAGAGCATTGGTAAGGAGAAACTATAACTAAGGTAAGGATTGTAAGAAAAACTCACAAGATGCACAGAAAAAGCAATCTTTGCAACAAATTAAGGCAAAATATGGAAAGACCACCCATTAAGGATGATTATAAATCGGTCCTGATAACAAAATGAAATGTACACAACAGTTATACAGATTAAAATAAATCAAGAGGACCTAATAAAAAAAGGGAAATAAGAAGCCTACCAACGGAAGATATACTTGTATGATACCTAATATCTGAAAAAGAAATTAATAAATGAAGAATAACGGCTAAAAGACTCAATATTCTAGGCTGAAAAATAGTTAGGTTGTTTGACATTTAAGTTATTTTTGATTAGCTCAGTATTAGTTCAACTGTTCTTGAGCCAGTTGAATTATTTAGGATGTTATCATGTGATCTAATAGTGACTTCCAAGCATTGATTTATTCTATTGGAAGGTAATGATACCTGAAATCATGTGAAAGGCGATGTTTCTTAGTCACGAAGGCGGTAACTTGCGTTTCTTCCTGCTATTTAAACTTATCACTTTCTTCGTATGGCGAAAGAAAGTATCCTAGAAGTATTGTCTTACTTATTAAAAAGTGGTAGACATAGAAAACATTATGGCTAAATTTTATTAGTGTTTAAAACAGATTTCGTGGCAAATCGAAATCCCATAGTAAACCTATGGGAGGGGAGAGAGACAATATAAAGCCAGATAGAAATAGCTAAAACAATGCTCATCTATATTGAAGATCTATATCATTTCCAAAAGATACACTATGTAAACAAAAAAGGAATGAAATATATACGGGGCGAAATGTCAACAACCTATATAAAAAGTGACAGGAACGATGACTACAATCTGACAGCTACCGGAAGTAGAAGAGAAAGGAATGAAAAAGATACATTTTGCGCCTAAAATCACCAATCCTGTGAAGGCAGGAAAGAACATGACTCTAAATAAAAGGTTTTAGCTAAAGAGAAGTAAATAGCCTTGAAAATCAGGTATATTGTGGAGAAAAACGTGGTAATGTCACCAAGATGAAATGAGACTAGGACGAATTGACTACCGTAACTATGAGGGGCTGATGATAAACTGACAGATACTGGAAAAACGGAGAAATTTTGTGATATAGTAAAAGTCGCATAACACCATGAGGGCAAGTGTAATCTAACTTTTAGGAAATGAATATTCAAAACAAAAGATGATAAATAGCCTTAAATGAGCGAAATATTCACAATAAAGATAGTACAAAAAGTAAATTCTCCTAACATTATGAAAGTATGTTAGCCTGCCAACCTAAGACGGTGGAGGAGCACTATACAAAAAAATGTACGACTCGAACAGAACTGCGTCTCTAACGTGGGACGAATAATGACCAATACATAGCTAATTAGAAATGTCCAGTAATCTGACAGATAGGAAAGAGCACAGGGAGAAAACTTGAGAACGAAGAATAATTAATATAACTTAAATTGGGGAAAGGAAAAGGATAACATGAAGAGAAATGGAACATGAACCCCTGAAATATCGAAGATGAGAATACTGCTAGAAAAGATGATATGCACATATGTAATGAGGTGAAAAAGATCCCATTGAAAAAATTTAATCTACCAAAGAAATATTAATATTCAAAACAAAAAAGATGATAGTAGAATGACCGGTCCCACCCCGGGCCGGGGCCGGTGCGGGGGTGGGAGACCGGGAGCCTGACCCAGGCTCCAGAGCCCAACCAGGCCCTGGGACCGGGGGAACATGTGAAACATCACAAGAGGAATGGCAGAAAATTTGTGGAGAAAATCAAATTTAAATTAGACAATCCAGAATGACAGGTTCCGCCCTGGGGCCAGAGACGGGGCGGAAAAAAATGGAAGCCTGACCAGAGAGGTGAGGGCCTGGACCCGGACCTAGGAAAACCCTGGGGCCAGAGCCGGCAAAAACTCTGACACTGAAGCCTCCATAGCGCCCAGACCCTGACAAAAGTTTGGGTCCGGCCCCATAGATGAGCACGGGAACCTAATCCTGCCGACATCCCGACCTGGAACCAGGAAAAAACCCGGGCTCAGGGCTGGAGTCAGCAAGAACTCTGAGCCCGAAGTCTTCCCAGCGGCTGGACCCAGACAAAAAAACAGGTCTGGCCACATAGATGAGATCGGGAACCTAAGCCGGCCAACATCCAGACCCGGGGCCGGGAAAAACCCCAGGCCCGGGGCCAGCTGCCGGACCGGAGAAATAATAGATGTAACATAAGATGATGAAACTGGCTTGGTAGAAGTCAATGGATGTGAGATGAACTGGTCCACTCCGGTCGGGAAGTCCGAAAACCAGCCAGCGAAACAGTAGCAGTGATAGGCGGTGAGATACAGGACCGACTTATGACCGGCTCAGGCCCGAGAGAGGATAAACCGAACCCGGGCCACATGGGCGCAGGCTGCGGAATGTTTAAAGACGAAGAATGATCCGATGTATCCGGGCACAGTATGACTGGCTTATGAACACGCGACGAACTAGGCGAGTCTTGATACTCTTATTCTTCCCAATTCTCGTGGCACCTAAAACAAATGTAAAACAGTATGATGTGATTTATTTGAATTTAAAGACGGGCGTTTCCTGGGAACAGCCAGTTCCAATGCTTCACAATCAACCACGTCAAGGGATGAAGAATTGGTAACTGATTGCTCCAAGATAATCTTGTTTATTCTACTGTCAATAGACGAGTCAATATTAGGTAATTGTTTCTGAAGACACTCCATAGACTGTACTATCTTTTCCAGAATGGCTGAAACAACCGTGCCCTCGGGTTTGGCCTTTATTTTAGCCACCGACCTTGAAGGAGGATTCCCATGAAATATGAGATGTCTGTATAAAGGTTTTTTTTCTTTGACCTTCTCCTTGACCGTCTTCACACACTTTCTCAATCTGAATCGTCTTTTAATAACAGAAAGATTGATAGAGTAAAGCTCCGATAAATAACTCAGGGTTAGACCAGCGCTAACCACAAGATTTAATTAATAGAGACCTTACCGGTCTCTAATAAATCTTATATTGATTTTTCTTTTGAGAGAGTATGTTAACAAAATACACAAATTCATGCTCAAGTATAACAAGCTTGTCAATTCAGTAGCTTATACATGCTACCGGTAATAGGAGCAAAAGGGTAGACATAACAGTCTATATACACTCTGGGCGCAAGAGCCAAAACTGGTAACGCGCCTACCATGAAATTAGAAATGATCATTTAAATCATTGCTAAGTCACCAAAACCTACAACCACTTATCTTGAGAGGCTTCCTGCACTTGTCCGACTTTCCTGAAGCTCTCTTGACTTTTCTTTCATACCACAGCAAATCCCAGTTAAATTACAACTTTAAAGGCTGAGAAAACGAGTAGGAAATGAATGAAGTCTTGGTTACTATCAACAAGGTCATGTGATAGCTATGAGCCAATGAGGTGTCATTGTGCTTAATGACCTACTCAGTGGCTTTGGGTATTGGATTCTTCTTGCCGTATACAGAGATATAGCATTCAAGCGAATTACTATGGATCTCATCAATAGAGTATGGAGATACCTGAAGGAGCCATCAGTCACTCAATAACCACAATACCCGGAAAACAGTGGCTGTAAAAAATTCATCTTACTACGCTTCCCTTCAGAGAAGGAAATAGCAATAGTAATGCAAGGAGGTAGATTGTAATGTAGTAACAACAATAGGCTACAGCACTAAACAATAGGGTAAGGAGCTAGGCAATATGCTAAGGAGCTAGGCAATAGGTTAAGGAGCCAGGCAATAGGTTAAGGAGCCTAGGCTAAGGAGATAGGCAATAGGCTAAGGAGCTAGGCAATAGGCTAAGGTGCTAATCAATAGACTAAGGATATGAGGTTATATCCGCAAATGCTATCAACAGCAAATGTTACTAAATATGTCAATTTATGCTGTACTTTTCTGCTGTAAAAATTGAGCTCATCAACCATTCTGTAGACCAAATACAACGACGTCTTTGCAATGTACATAAGATTCTGGTATAGACTTTGAAGTTAATCTTCAAAGCAGTTTCAGTCATACTACTTTCAAAATACAGAACAGCTTACATGCACATAAAGCAGTTGAATTAAAGAATTTCATCTTTTCATAATTATAATATACATATATTCTTATATAAAGTTGGAAAGTCGGCTGAGCACACAAGCGGAAGCCGACTATAAACCCAGGTGACCTATACCTATACTATACCTATTTGCGCTTACCGTACTACTGTTTAATGGTAACCGGAACCGGTGCCACAGGTACAGGTTCTAATGAATGTTAAACAGCAGGAAATGCAATGACTTGAGGAATTTGGGTGGAAACTGAATATAATATTGAATACAAGAGGCCCAAGGGGTCTGTATTGCTCACCTGGAACAAAGGTATTTAAATTAGAAAGGCCATCAGCAGAACCCTAAGGAGTTGAGCAGACACAAACACAGCGGCCATGTTTCTTTATGTATCAACTTCTCTTAAAACTTTAATGGCGCTTAGTTCCTAATTATATTTCCCAAATTTCGGCCCAATCCGTTCAGCGGTTCTGGAAGAATTCTTTTTCAGGAAAACCAGGTCATCCAAGATGACTGCTAAAGCATTAGGCTAACCAAGTTCCTTTGAAAGCTAGGTTCAACAGTTGCCCTAGATAACCTGTCATGAGTTTGGAATCAATCCCCAAGCAGATGCGGAAGATTTTTAAAGCCGCTTAAATTAAACAAAATCTGCCAAAATCCAAGATGGCTGCCAGGCAAATTGGCTGACTGGCTTCATTTGAACAAAACTGTATCTCTCTGCCCTTAGATATTCTTTCTGCCAAATATACTTGAAATTAGCCGAGTGCTTCGCGTGAAGACATTTTAAATTTCCTATTGCTTTAGTACATGGGAGTTTCTGGTTGGAAAATGATCCATGGTGACCGCTAAACCGTTTATCCGAGTTTCGAAACCTGCAAATTTGAAATTAGAATATCTTAAAAAACTATATAAACCCCATTTTGGCTTCAAATTCCATCAAATAAAAAAATCCAATATGGCACCCAAACACGCTATATTTTAATTGGCCCACGACAGCCATGATTTTTTACGTATCAATTTCCCTTGGACAAACATTTATCGCTAATTATATCGCCCCAATTTTCGCCCGATCCATCAAGCAGTTCTCGAAAAGTTGTTTTCGCGAAAACTAGATCATGCAAGATGACCACCGACCCATTTGGCCAACCAAGTTCCTTTGAACAAACTTGGTTCAGCATTTGTCCTAGATGATATTTCATGAGTTTTTAATAGATCCCCAAGTGGTTTCTGAGATTTTTGAAACACATTTAATAATTGACTAAAATCCAAGATGGTCCCCAGCCAAATTGGCCGATCGGCTTCGCTTGAACAAAGTTGAATCTCTATGCCCTAGGGATGCTTCCTGTCAAATATAATTGAAATCCGCCCTGTGGTTCTTGAGAAGTTGCTTAAAGAAAAAGGTGACAGATGGACAGTCAACGGACGGTCGCCACAGCATAAGCTCACTTGGCCTGGTGACCTAATAATGGTCTAGTCCTTTGGGATAAAGGAATGTTAGCTGATTTTCGTGAGGTAATAAAAATGGTCTAGTCATTCGGGATAAAGGAATGTTAGCCGATTTTCATGTGAGATAATAATAATCATCCAGTCATTCGGGACAACGGAATATTAGTTGATTTTCATTTGAGGTAATAATAGTCTCGTCATTCTGGATAAAGGAATATTTTCATGTGCTTTACCTGTTCCTGAGGTGGACATCGGAACTCTCTTGTTCTCTTGGCAGCAATGGCAGATGGAAGATCGGATTGTTTGATCTCGATATAGCGACGAAGCTGATCCTATATTCAAGAAATGCATATTACAAAAACAGAAATAATATATATATATATATATTATCAATCATACACAAGGCATAATATACTTATATAATTATATAATCCAATCATTCTACTTGGGCTAACTATACAATGGTCAAGCCTGCCAAATGGGCAATGCCTATTGGTAGGTCAAAAGATGACTTTTTAATATTTATAACTGCCTCAATAACCGAGTCAGTCCTATCAGTGGTACACGTAAAAAATAGTCTTGTCTTGGCCTGAAAACGGACAGCAATTAACCCTTTAATGGTAATACTGGCCAAAACTGACCTCTGTTATGGTCTTCTGAAATGTCCACGTACAGGCCAAGAGAATAGTTTTTGAAAATTTACAACTTGAATGACTGGCTCGATAACAGAGCCAGTAATTCCAGTGAATAAGTTTCAAATATTGTATTCTCTTGCCTGTAAATGGACATTCAATAGGCAGATATTTAAATTTTCTTGACAAATTTGACCATTACCCCTTTAACATTCATACCAGCCAAAAATAAGGCCTCTGCAGTGGTCTTGAGAAATGTAAATTTTCAGACCAAGAGAACTTTTTGAAAATTTACCATTGCAATGACGATAATTGAGCCAGTCAGTCCAGTGGTAAATTTTCTAAAATAGTCTTCTTTTGGTCTGCACATGGGCATTTTCTATGAGAAGTTTGAAATTTTCATGAAAAGATCTGCGTGTTAAAGCGTTAAGTAACTCGTCAGAGTAATTTAATCTTTGATCTTCAGGTTCTTATTGGAAACTGTTATAACATTGATACCTTGAGATGCTATACAGAGGACGATGAGGGAGGAAGGATGAGGGACGGGAGGAGGCGGAGGAGGACAAAGACGAAGAGAAATAAAAGGAAAGATTTACACATCATCTCAAAAGGAAATTCTCACATCTAATTAAGGTTGTAACGTATCATTGAGTCTGGGATCAGGTGCTATATAAATGTTGACATACATGCCTGCTCGACACCTGACTTACATTTTGGCAGAGTCCGACAAATTCATCAGCAAAAGCTATGATGGCCTCGACTCTGTGTCTCAATTGGAAATCACACAAATGATGAAGTATGTGACAGACCTGTATCACACAAAGATATTTAGGGTACAGCACTTAACTCTTACCACTCTGGGGTCAAAATTTTAAACCTTTAAATTAAATTAAAAGATGAACTGAGGTTAATTTTTAAACAAATTTGGTGGGAGATGGTGCTGTCGTAGACAGCAACATCTTCCACCAAAATTGTTGAAAAATCTACACCAGTTTCTTTGCTAGGAACACGGTAAAAGATAGAATATTGACATCAGAATGGGAAGGGTTAAATTAGAATACCATTCTGATAGTAGCGAGTCATTTAAACAGACACTGTAGTTATATTTTAACGTGACATGGCAAATATCTTTCAAAGCTTGACTGAAAGAAATGCTCATAATAATGTTACTTAATGTAACTTACCTTTTAATAGTTATGCTGGCCAAAACCTGACTCTACAATGGGGCTTGTGAAATAGCCGTATGTACACCAAGAGAATATTTTAAAAAAATATATAACTTCAGTGACTGGCTCAATAACTGAGCCAGCTATTCCAGTGGTAAATTTTCAAAAGTCTTGTCTTGGCCTGGAAATACACAGTGACTATGCAAACACATTGGTTTTCTTGTCTAATCTTTACCATTAGCCTATTACTGGTCCACTGGGATGGTCAGACTGTTTATGATATAATTTGTTCCTGGTCCACTGGTCTGGTCAGTCCATGTGATAGTTAGGATACAATTTGTACTGGTCCACTGACCTGGTCAGTCCATGTGATATTTAAGATAAAATTTTTACTGGTCCACTGACCTGGTCAGTCCACATGATATTTAGGATACAATTTGTACTTGTCCACTGGCCTGGTCTGTCTGTGTGATATTTAAGATACAATTTGAACTGGTCCACTGGCCTGGTCTGCCTTGTGATATTTAAGATATTATTTGTACTGATCTAATGACCTGGTCAGTCCATGTGATATTTATGATACAATTTGTTACTGGTCCAATGACAGGTCAGTCGACACATGGTAGTAGCGATGTGAATTTCCACTTATCTCTGCTAATGGGCTAATTTCACATGATGTATCTAGAGGCTACACATTCAATGATCTCTGCTAATGGGCTAATTTCATATCCTGTACCTAGAGCTGACACCTAGTATCTAACATCCACAGTCAGTGAACTCCACTAATGGGCTAATTTCATGCCAATTATCTAGAGGATACATTCAGTGATCTTCGCTAATGGGTTAATTTCACACCAACTAAATAGAGGCTACACATCCAGTGATCTCCGCTAATGGGCTAATTTCACACCAAGTATCTAGAGGCTAGACATTCAGGGATCTCTGCAAATGGGTTAATTTCACACCCAGTGTCTAGAGGATACATTCAGTGATACACGCTAATGGGTTAATTTCACACACGGTATATAGAGGCTACACATCTAGTGATCTCTGCTAATAGGCTAATTTCACACCCAGTATCTAGAGGCTACACATTAAGTGATCTCTGCTAATGGGTTGATTTCACACCCAATAGAGCGGCTACACATTCAGTGATCTCTGCTAAAGGGTTAATTTCACACCCAGTATATAGAGACTACACATCGAGTGATCTCTGCTAATGGGTTAATTTCACACCCAGGATATAGAGGCTAGACACACAGCGATCTCACCTCTAATTTGACGGCTTCGTCCAGCTTCATCTGAAGAAGACCTCCATGTGAAACATCTGACAAAAGATTAGTAAACTAAACATTAAAATATACTTATATTATTTTGATTGATCCAGTCGCCATGAGTTTTTTTACGTATCAACTCTCAATGGACAAACTTGAATGGCCCTTAGTCCCTAATCATATCTCAACCTGATTTGTTTAGTGGTACTGGAGAATGTTGTTTTCAGGAAAACTATGTCATCCAAGATGGCCGCTAATACATTTGGCCAATGAACTTCCCTTGAACAATCTTGGTTCAGCCGTTGCCCCTGATAATGTTTCATGAGTTTTGATTCGATCTCCCAAGCGGTTTCGGAGATTTAAAAAGACATTTCTAAAAATCAGCCAAATCCAAGATGGCCACCGAGCAGCCAAATTGGCTAATCAGCTTCCTTTGAATAAACATGGATCTCTACATCCTAAGAATGCCTTCTCCCATATATAATTTCAATCGGGCCCGTGGTTCTCGAGAAGACATTTGAAATTTCTCATTGTTTTAGTATGGGAGTTTTTGGTGGGAAAAAGATCCAAGATGGCTGCAGAAACATTTATCTGACAGTTTCCAAAGTGGAAATTTAAAATCAGCATACGCAAAAACATAAAACCAATTTCAGGTTAAAAAAATCAAACAAAAAAAATCTGATATCGCCGCCAAGCATGATACATTTTGATTGGTCCAAGGCAGCCATGTATTTTTATGTATCAACTTCCCTTGAATAAACCTTAATGGCATTTAGCCCCTAATCATATCTGGCAAATTTTGGCCTGATCCGTTCAGTAGTTCTGGAGTTGTTTTTGCGAAAACTAGGTCATCCAAGATGGCCACCAAACCCTTTGGCCAATCAAGTTCCGTCGAACAAACTTGGTGGAGCACTTACACTAGATAACATTTCACGAGGTTTGAATCGATCCCCAAAGTGGTTTCGGAAACGATTTTCAAAGACCTTTCTAAAAATTGGCCAAAATCCAGGATGGCTGATCGGTTCCCTTTGAACAATTGTGGATCCCTGTGGTCTAAGGATACTTCCTGCCAAATATAACTGAAGTCGGCCCAGTAGCTCTCAAGAAAAATATATTTTAAGTTTCCCATTGCTTTAGTATGGGAGTTTATGGTGGGGAAAAAAAATCCAAGATGGCCACCAAACCGTTTATCCGACAGTTTCAAACATGCCAAATTTGAAATCAGAATACCCAAAAAACCCACAAAAACAATTTTGGCTTCATAATCCTTCAAATAAAAATATCCGACATGCCTGCCAAACAGGCTACATTTTGATTGGTCCATGGTTGCCATGTTTTTTGACATATCAACTTCCCTTGAACAGACTTTAAGGGTGCCTAATCATATCTGCTCAATTTCAGCCAGATCCATTCAGCAGTTCTATAGATCATATTTCATGAGGTTTGCATCGATCCCCCAAGCGATTTGGGTGAAGATTTTTAAAGACATTTTAGGATGTTTACTGTCAAATACACTTGAGATCAGCCTAGTGGTTCTCGAGCAGACATTTTAAATTTCCCATTGCTTTAGTATGGGAATTTTTGGCGAGAAAAGAATCAATGATGGCAGCCAAATCGTTTATCCGACAGTTTTGAAAATGGCAAATTTGACATCAAAATACACAAAAACCAATATAAACCAATTTCAGCTTCAAACTCCAAAAAAATCCAATATGGTTGCCAAATGCAACATTTTGATTAGTCTATGGCGGCCATGTTTTTTTACAGATCAACTTTTCTTGAAGAAACTTAATGGCCCTTAGTCCCTAATCACATCTGCCAAATTTCCGCTCGATCTATTCAGCGGTTCTGGAGGTCATCTTTGCGAAAACTAGGTCATCCACCACCGCCTCACACACACCTCCACCACAGCAACCCCCCCCCCCCCCATCCTCCCACAACCCCCTCTAACATAATTGAAATCGGCCCCATGGTTCTTGAGAAGTCATTTAAAGAAAAGCTTGACGGACACAAGATAGCTCAGCGACATCAACAATTTTCAGCAAAACTGCTTTTCAAAGCAAACATCAGCTATCCTGTGAAATTACATTGATCAATATTACATTAACAAGTTATGACACAGCTTTAACTCATTCACGACGAAGTCGGACAAAACCAGTCTCAGTAGTGGTTTTCAGCAATGTCCATTTGCAGGCCAAGAGAAGACAAATTTTTGTAAATTTGACTCAATAACCGAGCCAGTCATTCCAGTGGTAAATTTTCACAAATAGTCTTCTCTTGGCCTGCAAATGGACATTCAAAAATGAAATATTTTAATTTTTTGAACAAATTTAATCATTAAAGGGTTAACAATCAAAATGAGTATGACTAATAACTCCATCACAAAAACTGAAGTCCCTCACTAGTGTACGAATTGTATGTCTTTAATTAACTTACAATTTAATAAACAATATGTTGAATATTTTAAAACTAATTTATCTTGGATGTGTTACTATAGTCTTAAAGATAAGTACATTTTAAGAGATCTATTTTACAAATTCACGTTGATTAGCACTTTAAGAGCCAAGATCTGTCAATAAAATTAGAATTTGTGATTAATGAATGTCTATTTGCAAGCCAAGAAAGCTGTTTATTAAATGTACTACTGGAGTGACTGGCTAAGTTATTGAAGTCAGTCATACCAGTTGTAAATGTTTTAAAAATAACCTTCTCTTAGTCTGCAAATGACCATTGCTCAAGACAAAACAATCAAAGCCTTAACCCTTTAACACTCATATCAGCCAAAGACAGCTTCTAAAAGTGGTCTTGAGAAATGTCCATTTGCAGAGCAAGAGAAGGCTATTTTTGAAAATTTACCACTGGAATGACTGGCTCGATAATCGAGCCAGTCATTCCTGTAATAAAATTTCAAAAATAGTCTTCTCTTGGTCTGCAAAAGAACATTTTATAAGAAAATTTAAATTTCTTAAAACAAATTTTAGGGTTAAAAGGAAGCGACACCTGTATTTGATGGAGTATTTATAAACAATATAAAAAATAATCATATATCCTTAGCACAATTATAAGGAAATGCGCAAGATCAAAGTGTAGAATATCTCAGGTATTATGATATTATGTACTTCATACGTAGTACTGGCCTGTTCATATCATAATATTAGTTCGATTGCACAACTATCTTAAATATGTTAACCCTTATCACTCTGATGTCAATATTCTATCTTTTATAGTGTCAATATCAAAGAAACTGGCGCACATTTTTGAACAATTTTAGTGGAAGATTTGCTGTCTACGACAGCAGCATCTCCCACCGAATTTGTTGAAAAATGAACATCAGTTAATCTTTTAATTTAATTTGAAAATTTTAAATTTTGATGCCACAGTGGTAAGGGGTAAATGAATATCTAAAATTACTGAACTTTAGTAATAGACTTATTAAGTGTTTCGTTTTCATTAACCAGTTCAACGATAAATTCCCTGTATCTCAATATTAGAGCAAACTGTTGAATATTTTGAAATTAATATGACCAGAAGCCATTGCTGCACAATAATTTCCAATCATTTTAATTTCAAAATATTAAACAGAATATGCTATAATTTGTAGAAAATTAACTTTTTAAGGGATTTGTCATTGAAAGGGTTAAATAAAATTATCTGTGTTACGTAATACTGATGTATAATATCAGAAATCAATATGGAGGAAATATCTATCTATGGCAGGGTTAGAGTGTGGAAGTGATATGTATACAGTAAGCATCGAGAACTAGCTATCAAGACCGAGGAAACTACTACATGTAGGCAAAATGGAACTTTAATGGTCAGGATTAGCAAAGAAAATCTATATATCAATGTCCATTTGTACGACAACAGAGGCATTTTTTAATCTACCACTGGAATGACTGGCTTATTTATCGAGTCATTTCAGTGTTAAATCTTTAAAAATATTATTCTCTGCAAATGGATGGTCAATAAGCAAATATTTAGATTTTCTTGACCAATCTTGACCAGTAAACTAATAATGATTAAATTTGGCAAAGAAAATTAAAATATTTGTTTATTGAATGTCCATTTGCAGGTCAAGAGAAGACTTTGGAAAATTTATCACTGGAATGACTGGCCCATTCAAAAATAGACTTCTCTTGGTCTGCAAATGGACATTTTTCAAGACCACTGCAGAAGTCGTTTTTGGCTGATATGAGTGTTAAAGGGTTAATGTGTTATGTATAAAGGGCTTGATGCAAATCTAGAAAGTATTTATGCACAGCCCAGTACCAGGCACTCCGCACAAACAGTTCAAATCGACAAACATGTAAGGGTGTGCGTGCGTGCGCGTGTGCTTTGGGAAAGTATTCATACGTATATCAAGTTTGATGCAAATCTGTGAAAATGTTCAAGTTTTTTATTTCTTAGAATCATTCGACATAGATAGACTAATAGATAAATGAATGTACACACCAATAACCACAAACTCCAGCCTAGGTATAATCATAGTTTAAAATGCTGGATAAATTGATGAAGTGGAGTATGTTGCAAGAACAAATAGTTTGAAAATGCATTAGCTAGCTATGGAATATCGACGTCTTTGATAGAACATAGGAACAATCTGGTTGCAATGCAACCATGAAGCTCGGCTTTATGACTGTACAATGAACTATGATGCTTATCTTCAAAAATAAAACAAATATAAAAGGTTTACACTTATAAGTGAGCATGACCTTTGACCTCATAGTAATTATGTCATCCCCTTTCATTAGCAAGTGTCCATGTTTGGGTGCAGTATGATTAACAAAACATGAGATATGAATGGTTAAGTTCAGATAAAGGCAAAATGTTATAGTTGAGAAAAACCGTAAGTTTGTCATTATCATACTACCCTTGACCTTTTGATGACATGGTGATTGGGTCATGGCATGTCATTATAAGGAAGGATGTCATGTCATTATAAGGACGGATGTGGCCCAATGTGAACCATGTGTGGTTAACCAAACATGAGACACAGAAGGCCGAAGGGGCCTATATCGCTCACTATAACATAGGCATTTCAACTAGAAAGGTCATCAGAATTCTACCATGAAGACAGCGGCAGTTTCAACTTCCCTTGAACAAACATTAACGCCCCTTATTCCCTAATCATATCTCCCAAATTTTGGCCCCATTCGCCCAGTGCTTTTTTTCATGAAAACTAGGTCAATCAAAATGGCCGCCCAATCAAGTTCCTATGAACAAACTTGGTTCAACTGGTACCCTTGGTGATGCTGTATGAGTTCTGAATCGATTCCCCAAGTAGTTTCGGAGATTTTTAAAGACATTTTAAAATTTGGATACAAATCCAAGATGGCTGCCGGGCAAATTGGCAGCCCGACTTCGTTTGAGCAAACCTGTATCTTTGTGCCATAAGATTGCTTTCTGCCACGTATACTTGATGTCGGCTCAGTTGTTCTCGCAGACATTAAAAGTTTCGCTTTGCTTTAGTCATGTTAGTATGGGAGCTTTTGATAGGAAACATTTTGTCCCCATCCAGTCAAAGGTACTGTAGCTGAAGTATTTTTCATGAAAACTCGGTTATCCAAAATGGCTGCCAAAGCATTTGGCCAATCAAGTTCCCTTAAAAAACTTGGTTCAGCTTTTGCCCTATCTTATGTTTCATGAAATTTTAATTGATCTGCTAAGAGGTTTCGGAGAAGATATTTAAAGATGCTTCTAAAAATTTGTCAAAATCCAAGATGGTTACTGTCCAAATTGGCCGATCGGCTCCATTTGAACAAACTTAGATCTCTATGCTCTAAGGATGTGTCCTGCCAAATATAATTCAAATCGGCCCAGTAGTTCTTGAGAAGTCGTTTAAAGAAAGAGTTGATGGACGCAGGATGCTTAATGGTCCCAATGGCATAAGCTCACCTGTGAGCTAATAAACTGCTAAGTTGAGCCAAACGACAAATTTTATGCTTGATAAAACCTAGGTTTTAGCAAGGACACAATGACCTTGACCTTTGACTTTTAGACTCCAAGGTGTCACTCCCTCTCATTATAAAGAAGCATGTGTCCAACTCTGGCTCCAGTATGATTAAGCAAACATGAGATACAAACAGTGAACTTGAGCTACACATTAAACCAGTTTTTCCCAAGATCAGAATAACCTTGACCATTGTGCTTTTGGCCCCACAAGACATTGGGTCATGCTCTCTTGTTTAAGGAAGCGTATGTTCAAGTTTGGATGCAATATGATTAACCAAATATCAGATATGAACTAAAAAGTTGAACTAAACGCAAAATGTCATGTTAAAAAACACGCCAGTACTTGCCAATGTCACAATGACCTTGACCTTTTGATGCAACATCATTGTGCGCTGCCATGCCATTATATGGAAGCATGTGTTCAAGTTTGATTAAACAAAGATGAGATATGAACTAAACAGAAAACGTTAATGTTGAGAAAAACTAAGTTTTTACCAGTGACAATGCTCTTTGCCCTTTTGACCTCAAGGTTACTGCGCAATGTCATGTCATTATAAGGAAACATGTCTCCAAGTTCAGAAATCAAACATTAGATAAACTGATAAGTTGAGCTAAACACAAATTGGATGACGACAATGCCACCACCAGACCACAATAGCTTGTTTTATTTTGTAAAGTCGAGCTAAAATTGCTCTTGAACATTTTAACATTAATTTGCCTGGAAGAAATGGCTTTCAGATATTCAACATCTTTCCTGTATGTTTGCGATGGAACTGATTTGAAGCGCTGTCAACTACAGGTTAAGTGCTACAATTCACCTTTCCAGAGTATCCATCTATCAATCTGACGTCATATGATGTCATAATCAGCTAAGCGACGTGTAGGATGAATTCATAATCATTACGTCAAAAATGATTCTATTTGGGGCGTCTTTAAGTCTTAATAATCTGACACGTACGAATTGTCTGTTTCTACTTTTTCATAAACATGCTGTTGAATATTTTGAAACTATGGCAGCAACAGCACCCAGCTAAATTAGTTCCAAAATATTCAATAGCTTACCTAAATAGTTTTCTGGAAATTGATATTCAAGGAGTTCAGAGATCGATCAATCCCAACATGAGTGAGGTGTGGGTGGAGCTTAGCTAGAGATGGGTGAGGTATAGCTAAAACTGGAAAAGTTCATTGTGCTGAAGGTTACTGGCTTATTCAGATTAATGTGATTAAAGATAAGCTTGGAATAATATTTATATTCCCCGCTCACACTTTGTATTTGTAAGCAACACAGCTTAGTAACTGCAAAGCAGACACTGATTAGGGTGTGGTGGGTGGGTGGCATTAAGCTGTGCTCCAAATAACAACAGGTCCAAGAGGTGTTTATCACTCATCTGCAACATCAGTGATTGAACCAGGAACATGACATATTAACATTTTGGCAGGAAATACTAACATTTCTGAACAAAACATGGAAACCTGTGAGAAAGTTTTGCCAGAAAAACAGCATTTAGGTCTGAACTGATCGAATTTGTGCGTAAAATGTAAACATTTTAGTCTGAAACAAAGAATTCATGATTGCCACAGAGACGAGCAATCAATCAACTAGAAAACGTTGTTTGATTAAGAGGGCCACGCAATCACTGAAAATACCTTTCTCTATGTAGTAGGTAGCAATTTTATTCGAAGCCTTCATAGTACTAAAAAGATAAATAAATAAAAAATAAATAAAAACAAATAAAAAATTTAATCTAAACAAGGAAATTGACAACAATTTTGATTTTATGCATTAAAAAGAGCATTTTCACACAAAATCTTGGATCGATAAAGATGAATCTTCAAAAGGTCCACCTGCCCATCATAAAAAAAGTTACCTGTCAACCTTCATTAAATTATCTCAAGTGATTCTGTACGATATGCTGTTTACGAGAACATTGACAAAAGTTGTGAGATTTGCATTAAAAAGCCCATTTTACCCAGAATTTTGGACCTATAAAATATCCGAAGCAGTTCTGTATATGGTGTGATGTTTACGAGATATTGTGGATGGACAGATAGATAGACAGACATACATACGGGCACTGTGATTACTATAGGGCTGCCGCACCTTGCGATGTGGGGCATTACAAGATTGAGAAGTACAAAATTCCTTTTCGGCAAGCTACAGAACATTTATATTTTCACTGTTAACATATATCAGTTAACAATAGCTTAATTTTGATTGGCTGAGGACAGCCATGCTTTTTCTCATATAAACCTCTCTTGAAGAAACTAAAAGACCCATAATCCATAATTGTATATGCCAAATTTCAGCACAATTTCTCCAGCAGTTCTGGAGGAAGTCGTTTTTTTATGAAAACTAGGTCATTGAAACAAATCAAGTTCCCTCGATGAAGTTTGAACTTCATGTCAAATAGCCAATCAGAATACATCTTTCAAGAATAGCAGACAATTCAAAATGACAACAGACAAAAGCAACCAATCGGTTTTGTCTGAACAATCTGATTGATCAATCTGATTCTAGTGTCAAATTTATCATTTAGCATCCACAGAAACAGACAGCACCTTTTTAACAGTCAAATTCCATTCAACTAAGAAAAGCTCAGTTTTGTTTGGTCGATGGCGCCCATGTTATTTCATCTATCAGTTTCCCTTCAACAAACTTGTATGGATCTTGGAACCAAATTATATTTGATGGAAAGGTAATATTGGTGAAACCAGCTTCATTGTAAACTGGCCTGAATCTTTATGCCATATCGATGCTTCGTGCCATAGTTAAGCAAAATTGGTTCAGTGGTTCTTGTTAAGTAGCTTAAAGAAAGAAGTTGATGACACAGACGACGGCAAACAGATGATAGACAGACGGTCGCCATGACATAAGCCTACTTGGGCTGTTATGTTAAGTGAGCTAATAACCAAAACCAGTGCCAGTACAAAACAAATACACACATGCTTGCACAGTAACTGACACATACCCATGTTTTGGTGCAAATGAGTAAAACCATGAACTGGCATTAAAAGAAATTAATGTATTTATTAAGTAAAGCTTAGAACTCAAAGCAACCGAATACACTAACTCGAAACCCCTTTTCAATGCACTGTTTTAAAATAAGACACCCCTCTGTATGTTAACTGCCATAGAGCAATGTTCATTTAGCACAATCACATAATGAAACACTATTAAAAATACACACTTAAGAAATAGACAATAGAAAAATATATCAGTCATCGGGTAGATGTAAAGCATCAAAGGTAAATTAACAACAATGATTAACACTAACTACCCACTCAGGATAGATACAGAGTCCATAACAACATCAGTTTATTATCATGCATAGAGCACAATTCATTACACCTACACAGTACGAAAACTCATCTAGCACAAATACGAACATCCGTCTATCACTTCATCTAAAGGCAGGTTTCAGACAAATTACTTCCGAAAAAATCTAAAGTCTGCATTTATGGGTACATCGAAATTAAGACAAAGGTTGAATGTTTCAAACTATTATTTGTGGCTGTTGCTTCCGGAGATTAACACTCTGCATGCTAAATTTCTGCAGACTACATTTTTAATGGGTCTTAAACCTGGATGTGCTGAATATTTTGAAAACAATTTGACTGAAAGTTGTTAGTGGCTAAGCTTTCAGTCAAATTTTCAAAACAGTCAACAGGTTCAGAGTTATTGTCCATTGAAATTATTGTCGGGTGGCGTGCAGCAATCAGCCAGTTAATTTCAATAACAGAAGGAAAACTACGATAATTAAACTATGACCAGGCTGACGAAAGTAGACTTACTTTGTGCAAATTTGTCATCAAATGTGGACGGATCAATGAGGCATAGGAGTTGATAGAGATCTTCATCATTCAGCAGACCCATTACCAACAAGTTATCACACAGCTTTAATAGTGGTCTGTAAAACACAGCAACAAGTTATCAAACAGCTTTAACAGTGGTCTGTAAAACAGAACAACAAGTTAACACACAGCTTTAATAGTGGTCTGTAAAATAGAGCAACAAGTTATCAAACAGCTTTAACATTTGTCTGTGAAACAGAACAACAAGTTAACACACAGCTTTAATAGTGGTCTGTAAAACAGAGCAACAAGTTATCACACAGCTTTCACATTTGTCTGTAAAACAGAACAACAAGTTAACACACAGCTTTAATAGTGGTCTGTAAAACAGAGTAACAAGTTATCAAACAGCTTTAATAGTGGTCTGTAAAATAGAGCAACAAGTTATCACACAGCTTTAACAGTGGTCTGTAAAACAGAACAACAAGTTATCACACAGCTTTAACAGTGGTCTGTAAAATAGAGCAACAAGTTATCACACAGCTTTAACAGTGGTCTGTAAAACAGAACAACAAGTTATCACACAGCTTTAACAGGGTCTGCAAAACAGAACAACAAGTTATCACACAACTTTAATAGTGGTCTGTAAAATAGAGCAACAAGTTATCACACAGAATTAACAGTGGTCTGTAAAACAGAACAACAAGTTATCACACAGCTTTAATAGTGGTCTCTAAAACAGAACACGTTATCACATAGCTTTAACAGGGGGTCTGTAAAACAGAAAAGTTATGGGGGGTCTGTAAAACAGAAAAGTTATCTCATAGCTTTAACAGGGGGGGGGGGGGGTCGTTAAAACAGAACTAGATTGATCGGTCGATGACGCGTCATCGCAAATCCCCACGTTCACCACTTTGAACTTTTGATACACCCCACAACCGGGAGCGGAGCCAAATGTAAATGTCATTTTGCACTCCACGCTCATATGGGTAACTCACATACCAAATTTGGTTGAATTCCGTCCAACAGTGTCAGAGGAGCTGCATTACAATCAATTTCATGACCTTTTGACCCCATCCCCCAACCCCTGGGGCAGGGCTAAATGTAAATGTGCTCATCCACCCCACATTGATATGGTAACTCACATACCAAGTTTGGTTGAATTCCGTCCAATGGTTTCGGAAGACCTGCATTACAATCAATTTCTGCAGGTTAAAATTGGACCTTTTGACCTCTCTCCCACCCCCTGCGGGCGGAGCCAAATCTAAATGGCCACTTGCACTCCGCAATCATAGAGAGTAACTCAGATATCAAATTTGGTTGAGTTCCTTCCGTCAGACGATTTCAGAGTTGCATAACAATCAATTTCATGACCTTTTGACCCCACCCCCTAGGGACGGGGCCAAATGTAAATGTGCTCATATACTTCACATTGATATGTCGTAACTGACATATTAAATTTGGTTGAATTCCATCCAACAGTGTCAGAGGAGTGGCATTACTATCAGTTGTTTTACCTTTTGACCCACACACCTCACCCACCTTTTGGGGCGGGGCCAAATGTAAATGTGCTCATGTACTCCACATTGATATTGGTAATCCATAGACAAAATTTGGTTGAATTCTGTCCAACGGTTTCAGAGGAGATGCGTTACAATCAATTTTTGCAGGTTAAAAATGTGACCTTTTGATGCCTCACCCATCCCATGGGGGCGGAGACAAAATCTAAATGGCCTCTTGCACGCTGCAATCATATGGGTAAGTCAGATATCAAATTTAGTTGAGTTCTGCTTAACGATTTCAGAGGAGTTGCGTTACAACTGATTTGACCTTTTGACCACTGCCACAGCCCCCTGGGGGAGCCAAATCTAAATACAGTCTTGCAAAGCAGAATCATATGGGTAAACACCATTACAAATTTGATTTAATTCCACCCAATGGTTTGGGAGGAGATAGCATGACGGATGGATGGACAGACAGACAGCGCCGATTACAATATCCCCGACATTTTTTTAAAACGTGGGGATAACAAGTTATCACACAGCTTTAACAGGGGGTAAGTAAAACACAACAAGTTATCACACAGCTTTAACAGGGGGGTCGTTAAAACAGAACAACAAGTTATCATATAGCTTTAACAGGGGGTCTGTAAAACACGACCAGTTATCACACAGCTTTAACAGGGGGTCTGTAAAACAGAACAAGTTATCACACAGCTTTAACAGGGGGTCATTAAAACAGAACAAGTTATCACATAGGTTTAACAGGGCGTCTGTAAAACAATTACGTCGTGAATGATTTAGTATGTCAAAAATGTATAATCGTCTGTAAAGTTGTACGAATTGTATGTCTTTACCATTTAATAAACATGCTGTTGAATATTTTGAAACTAATTTGATTTACCTGTAGTTTTCTGGAAATTGATATTTAGAGGACAGGGATCGATTGATCACGACATGGGCAAAGCATGGGTGGAGTTTAACTAGAGATGGGTGGGGTATAGCTAAAACTGTATTCATCCATTTTGTGGTATTAAGGAACTCTTTATTAATGAACTATTTATACACATTGCGACTTCTCTGCTCCATGAAGTGTTTTCGCACCCTCCCATACAACGACATACATTGATAACAATCCTGTCTCTACTTGATAAGCACCAAAGATGTCAAAGCGGTCATGGCATGGATGCATGTCCCGGTGCAGAAATAACCTCATTAACTCACTAAGCTTTAAATTTGTAAAATTTTCTCAAAGAAAATGTTCATTTGCAGACCAAGAGAAGACTATTTTTCAAAATTTACTACTGGAATGACTGGCTCGGTTATCGAGCCAGTCATTACAGTTGTAAATTTTCAAAAACAATCTTGTCTTGGTATGCAAATGGACAATTCTCAATGCCACTACAGAATGCGTATTTGGCCGGTTTGAGATTTAAGGGTTATAAGGTTTAATTTACACTCTTATCAATGCGATACTTACACGAACAAGTTCTCATTACTGCCGCCTATAGGATCTCGTATATACGCCGCACCGTGGATCACCGCATCCGTTAATGATATCATCATATGCCGCTTCAAGGCATCCATGCAGAAGAATGGGGCACTAAGGTCTTTACCCGCAGACCGAGTCCTGTTAGTGAAAACATTTCCTGTGATCATTTATAATAAAACTAATTACCCAAACCTAAATGCATTCAGCGCAAATAATTTTACACGTAAACAAGTACATAATGCTACTGCATAACCCGACACAGTAGAGTTTAGATCAATGTCAATTTGCAGACCAAGAGAATACTGTTTTTGAAAATTTACAACTGGATTGACTGGCTCCATAATGAAGGCAGTCTTGAGCCAATCATTCCAGTGTTAAATTTCCAAAAATAGTTCTGTAACGTGTTTGTGGTGGTTGAGATTTACTTGATCAAATATGATGATTAAACCGTTAACCTTCGAATTTATTCAAAATGTCAATTTTTAGACCAAACGAAGAATATTTTTTCAAATTTACCACTGGTATGACAGGCTCATTTATCGAGCCAGTCATTCCAGTTGTAAATTTTCAAGAATAGTCCTCTCTAGGTCTGTAAATGGACATTTTCAAGACAACTGTAGAAGCTATTTTTGGCTGATATGAGGGTTAAAAGGTTAAGTGGTTTACTTAGGAACTAAATGTATTAGACAAGCTCCCAAACATTTGTAAATTCATCTATTGATATTAACCCTTTAACCATCGAATTTGTTCCAAAAAATTTCAATTTTCTCATAGAAAATGTCCATTTGCAGACCAAGAGAAGACTATTTTTTTTAATTGGCCACTGGAATGACTGGCTCAGATATCAAGCCAGTCATTCCAGTGGTAAATTTTCAAAAAGAGTTCTATTGGTCTGCAAATGGACATTTCTCAATACCACTGCAGAGGCCGTTGTTGGCTGATATGAGTGTTAAAGGGTTAATTACTATTAAAAATATGCAGAGTTCTCATGCTGACAAGCTTACAGGTGCCAGTTGACTGATTTGACAGTTACTCACAAATTTTCTAACAGATTTACATTTAATCCTAACCATATATTAAATTTTCTTGCATATGATAAAATTTCCATCCTCTGTTTACGCGGTGAGCCAAGAAAATTACTAAGGCACAGAATTCTTGGTTTCTGATTGGAGTATTTAGCCAAATTATATATACATCTCTACATCTACGGCCATTTTAGAATGAGATGATCAAAATTACTCGGGTAAACACAATCTCGCAGATATTTGGAAAAGTCTACAAGTCAGACCTGGCTTAGGAGACTACCTCAATGGAGCACAGATGTGTGGTTACCATAGACAGGCGGTCACTTCATACAGGTCACACTCACCATAAGACATTGCAAATAAGGCACTACAAAATGGTATAATACAGCTTAGAAATAAATTAATATGTATCCAAAACATAAACATGTTAATTTATACAATTTTAACAACGATGTAAAAAATGTTCTGTTGAATATTTTGGAAAATAATTAGATTGGAAGACAGAAAAGAAATTATTCAACAGTACGTGTTATTTTGCTTTAGAAACATGTTAAGTTATTTCTGAGCTGCACTATAATATGAAGCCACTGCAGCTTACCTCATCTCACTCTCCTTGTCAGTTTCTATAGCTAGGATCGGGCGTATGGAGACACTATCGTCAGTTTTAGCAATCGTATCTCTGATCTTGTATGAATTGACATTGGGACTGTCACGGCGAAACAGGCTGAGAGAACGCATCTCTGTGATGAGCGGAATGATAAACTCATTCTGCGTCATCAGCCTAAGAAAATAAGCACAACAACAACAACAATAAACAAAACAAGGCAAATCAATACATAGATGTATGCTCCCCGAAGGCATACTCTGCAGAAAACTGAATGGATAACCCCGAAGGCATATGCTTCAGGGAAAGGTTTGGAACTGTGGCTCAGACACAGAGAAACGAACTTGAAATTGTCAATATATCACCATATTAGGCCATCCTTAAAATATTGTTGGTTTGGGGTAATGATGTTAAATCCACAATTTGGGGAGTAGGAATGATTCGGTGGGCCATCATTCTTTTGGTCCGGCGGGATTTGCCGTAACGAACAATTTGTTAAGGATAGCTTAATAAAAGCATAATCGAAGTTTCTCTTAATAAACACACTTAGACTTTGCTTGACCCCTTAGAGAAAAATACATATAAAAACTATGTTCAAAATGAACAGAGATATTTTCTGTAATAATCAATACCAAGTTTGCTGACCATATGTGAAAAAGTCTTGAAACTATGGCCCAGAGAAACATTTTGTGATATTCAGTCAACCATGAAAAGTAGGTCAGCATGACCTACTTTTCACACTGTGCACACCCTCTCCCTAAGATGCATCCACATACCAAGTTTGGTGACCATATGCGCAAGTCTTGAGACTATGGCACGGACAAACATTTTCTGCGATATTCAGTCGACCATGAAAAGTAGGTCAGCATGACCTACATTTGACCTGCTTTTCATACTCCGCACACCTTCTCCCTAAGATGCATCCACATACCAATTTTGGTGACCATATCTGTCTTGAAACTATGCCCCGGACAAACATTTTCTGTGATATTCAGTTGACCATGAGAAGTAGGTCAGTATGACCTACTTTTCATACGCTGCACACCGTCTCCCTAAGATGCATCCACATACCAAGTTTGGTGAACATATGTGAAAAAGCCTTGAAACTATATCCCGGACAAACATTTTCTGTGATATTCAGTTGACCATGAAAAGTAGGTCAGTATGACCTACTTTTGACCTGCTTTTCATACTCCGCACACCTTCTCCCTAAGATGCATCCACATACCCAGTTTGGTGACCATATGTGAAAAAGTCTTGAAACTATGCCCCAGACAAACTTATATATGGTGAATGGACGGACGGAAGAATGGATGGATGGACTGACAGACAAAGCGCCAACTATATGCTCCCGCAAAATTTTTTTCGGGGAGCATAATTACACATTATTAACCATTTAAATATTACGGACCAGAAATGACAAAACCCTAACGATGTAGGATAGATACTGTTGACTATTTTGAATCTTTGAACTGTGACTAAGTCTAGGATTTTACTGTGTGTGTGTGCGTGTGCGTGCGTGTGTGCGTGCGTGCGTGTGTGTGCGTGTGCGTGCGTGTGTGTGTGTGTGTGCGTGCATCTTTTTGTGTCATAGGTAAAATAAAAGGTTAGTCCTTATGGGTTAAAGTTCCCAGTTTTCATTTTTGGTAAAAAGGAACTTCTATTGATCAGACTCCTATGGACATAGAGGATAGCCCATGTCACTCCATAATGTTAACTCTTTACTGGTCAAATTTGGTCAAGAAAATCTAAATATTTCCTTATAGAATGTCCATTTGCATGTAAGAAGAGTATTTTTGAAAATTTACAACTGGAATAACTGGCTTGATTATCGAGCCAGCCATTCCGGTGGTAAATTTTCAAAAATATTTTCTCTTTACCTGCAGATGGACATTCCTCAAGATTACTACAAAGACATCTATGTACAACTGGTTAAATTCATGTCTGAATACTGATGTCATCAACTACAGAATCGTGTCTGAATATTGACATCACCAATATCTCGTCCTGCAACTAACGACTGGCTAATTATGTTAATCCTTCCATTGGAGTTTGACAGTATTACCTGGCAAAGGCATGTGACTGGAGATGCAAGGCGATGAGCAGATTATGGAAGCCATGACGCAGAGGGCCAGAGAGTGCTGTAAGAAAACGCAGAAACATTACTAGCTACTGCTCGATGTGATCATATCAACAAGTGTAATCTCACCATTATTACACTATCACACCCTGAAAAGCTTTATTCCAGACAGATTGGCAATGACTACAGGCAGCATTTCGACATATGATAATAAATCATTACATAAATCATTATGTCTTCTGGAATCATAGAAAATGAACACAATTCACAAAATTGGTAATTTGAAGCGGAAAAGGGACAATGAAACATAAATCAATGGAAAATTATGCTTTTGCAAAATATTTGTATATTGAAAACAAAACATGATATTCAGATGGAAATTAACACATAAAGGGATGATCATCGTGTAAGCAGGACACAAGGGTAACTTGATCTATTTTGACATATGGCATTTCCAGGTGTCGAAATAAGGCCCTTTTACATACACAATGCAGGTAAAAAATGGCTGGTGCAGGTAATTTGTAATACTGGGTGCACACTACTGCACACGGTGCATGCACATTTCTGGCTGATAAACTATAATGTTAACCCCCTCAATGACAAATCCCTGAAAAAAGGAACTTCTTTACGATATAACACTTATTCCGCTGAATATTTTGAAATTAGTTTGCCTGGAAGACGTTGCTGCCTTAGGCAAATTAATTTCAAAATATTCAACAGTTTTCCTGTATAGTTGTGTTGAAACTGAGATATAGAGAATTCATAGGTGTCAGGTGAAAGGATTAATTTATGTGCATGTAGATGTTTTGCTGTGCAGGCAAAATCCAAATGTTAGATACACTTTGTGCATGTAGAACAAAATTCTTATTTCTATCCCTGGGCATTTCTGAAGACAAGGGAAGAAGCAGTTTCTGGCCAGCTTGAAAAGGTTAACAAGCCTTCGCACATACATGATCTGCAATTCAATACCAAAAAAATTGCAGAAAAGTGTTTCGTCTCAGTATATACTATGACTACATACACCACAACTTTTAATCCACAATAAATGTGAGGGAATCAGTTTTAAATTAAGTTTTGAGCAAAGCGTTACCATGACTACTTACATTCACTTTGTATGCAATAGAACAGCTGTTTCTCATCAACGTGATCGGTTACAGCATGAGCCACTTTATGGTTACCATGGGAACATACAGCTTGGTACAAATCTAGCGTTCGAGCATGAAATCTGAAACAATGAATCAATTTTGTTAATTTTATGTTAATTTATTCTCATAAACAATCAAAATATAAATTGGTTACAGTATAAATATTCTATTGAATATTTTGAATATAAGCCAATTACGTTCAAAATACTCAACTGTATGTTTTATTTTGTTTTGGAAACATGTAACGTTATTTCAGAGCTGTACTGTATTATATGGCATAGTATCAGCTGCCGTTGCCGAGATTCATTCACTGTCGTGATTATGGTGAGATATATAGAGAAATACGCTAAATCATGAGTATTATATGGCATAGTATCAGCTGCCGTTGCCGAGATTCATTCACTGTCGTGATTATGGTGAGATATATAGAGAAATACGCTAAATCATGAGCATTATATGGCATAGTATCAGCTGCCGTTGCTGAGATTCATTCACTGTCATGATTATGGTGAGATATATAGAGAAATACGCTAAATCATGAGTATTATATGGCATAGTATCAGCTGCCGTTGCCGAGATTCATTCACTGTCATGATTATGGTGAGATATATAGAGAAATACGCTAAATCATGAGTATTATATGGCATAGTATCAGCTGCCGTTGCCGAGATTCATTCACTGTCATGATTATGGTGAGATATATAGAGAAATACGCTAAATCATGAGTATTATATGGCATAGTATCAGCTGCCGTTGCTGAGATTCATTCACTGTCGTGATTATGGTGAGATATATAGAGAAATACGCTAAATCATGAGTATTATATGGCATAGTATCAGCTGCCGTTGCTGAGATTCATTCACTGTCGTGATTATGGTGAGATATATAGAGAAATACGCCAAATCATGAGTATTATATGGCATAGTATCAGCTGCCGTTGCTGAGATTCATTCACTGTCGTGATTATGGTGAGATATATAGAGAAATACGCTAAATCATGAGTATTATATGGCATAGTATCAGCTACCATTGCTGAGATTCATTCACTGTCGTGATTATGGTGAGATATATAGAGAAATACGCTAAATCATGAGTATTATATGGCATAGTATCAGCTGCCGTTGCTGAGATTCATTCACTGTCGTGATTATGGTGAGATATATAGAGAAATACGCTAAATCATGAGTATTATATGGCATAGTATCAGCTACCATTGCTGAGATTCATTCACTGTCGTGATTATGGTGAGATATATAGAGAAATACGCTAAATCATGAGTATTATATGGCATAGTATCAGCTGCCGTTGCTGAGATTCATTCACTGTCGTGATTATGGTGAGATATATAAAGAAATACGCTAAATCATGAGTATTATATGGCATAGTATCAGCTGCCGTTGCTGAGATTCATTCACTGTCGTGATTATGGTGAGATATATAGAGAAATACGCTAAATCATGAGCATTATATGGCATAGTATCAGCTGCCGTTGCTGAGATTCATTCACTGTCGTGATTATGGTGAGATATATAGAGAAATACGCTAAATCATGAGCATTATATGGCATAGTATCAGCTGCCGTTGCTGAGATTCATTCACTGTCGTGATTATGGTGAGATATATAGAGAAATACGCTAAATCATGAGTATTATATGGCATAGTATCAGCTGCCGTTGCTGAGATTCATTCACTGTCGTGATTATGGTGAGATATATAAAGAAATACGCTAAATCATGAGTATTATATGGCATAGTATTAGCTGCCGTTGCTGAGATTCATTCACTGTCGTGATTATGGTGAGATATATAGAGAAATACGCTAAATCATGAGCATTATATGGCATAGTATCAGCTGCCGTTGCTGAGATTCATTCACTGTCGTGATTATGGTGAGATATATAGAGAAATACGCTAAATCATGAGTATTATATGGCATAGTATCAGCTGCCGTTGCTGAGATTCATTCACTGTCGTGATTATGGTGAGATATATAGAGAAATACGCTAAATCATGAGCATTATATGGCATAGTATCAGCTGCCGTTGCTGAGATTCATTCACTGTCGTGATTATGGTGAGATATATAGAGAAATACGCTAAATCATGAGTATTATATGGCATAGTATCAGCTGCCGTTGCTGAGATTCATTCACTGTCATGATTATGGTGAGATATATAGAGAAATACGCTAAATCATGAGCATTATATGGCATAGTATCAGCTGCCATTGCCGAGATTCATTCACTGTCGTGATTATGGTGAGATATATAGAGAAATACGCCAAATCATGAGTATTATATGGCATAGTATCAGCTGCCGTTGCCGAGATTCATTCACTGTCGTGATTATGGTGAGATATATAGAGAAATACGCTAAATCCTGAGCATTATATGGCATAGTATCAGCTGCCGTTGCCGAGATTCATTCACTGTCGTGATTATGGTGAGATATATAGAGAATTACGCTAAATCATGAGTATTATATGGCATAGTATCAGCTGCCGTTGCCGAGATTCATTCACTGTCGTGATTATGGTGAGATATATAGAGAAATACGCTAAATCATGAGTATTATATGGCATAGTATCAGCTGCCGTTGCTGAGATTCATTCACTGTCGTGATTATGGTGAGATATATAGAGAAATACGCTAAATCATGAGTATTATATGGCATAGTATCAGCTGCCGTTGCCGAGATTCATTCACTGTCGTGATTATGGTGAGATATATAGAGAAATACGCTAAATCATGAGCATTATATGGCATAGTATCAGCTGCCGTTGCTGAGATTCATTCACTGTCGTGATTATGGTGAGATATATAGAGAAATACGCTAAATCATGAGTATTATATGGCATAGTATCAGCTGCCGTTGCCGAGATTCATTCACTGTCGTGATTATGGTGAGATATATAGAGAAATACGCTAAATCATGAGCATTATATGGCATAGTATCAGCTGCCATTGCCGAGATTCATTCACTGTCGTGATTATGGTGAGATATATAGAGAAATACGCTAAATCATGAGTATTATATGGCATAGTATTAGTTGCCATTGCCGAGATTCATTCACTGTCGTGATTATGGTGAGATATATAGAGAAATACGCTAAATCATGAGTATTATATGGCATAGTATCAGCTGCCGTTGCCGAGATTCATTCACTGTCGTGATTATGGTGAGATATATAGAGAAATACGCTAAATCATGAGTATTATATGGCATAGTATCAGCTGCCGTTGCCGAGATTCATTCACTGTCGTGATTATGGTGAGATATACAGAGAAATACGCTAAATCATGAGTATTATATGGCATAGTATCAGCTGCCGTTGCCGAGATTCGTTCACTGTCGTGATTATGGTGAGATATATAGAGAAATACGCTAAATCATGAGTATTATATGGCATAGTATCAGCTGCCGTTGCTGAGATTCATTCACTGTCGTGATTATGCTGAGATATATAGAGAAATACGCTAAATCATGAGTATTATATGGCATAGTATCAGTTGCCATTGCCGAGATTCATTCACTGTCGTGATTATGGTGAGATATATATAGAAATACGCTAAATCATGAGTATTATATGGCATAGTATCTGCTGCCGTTGCCGCGATTCATTCACTGTCGTGATTATGGTGAGATATATAGAGAAATACGCTAAATCATGAGTATTATATGGCATAGTATCAGCTGCCGTTGCCGAGATTCATTCACTGTCGTGATTATGGTGAGATATATAGAGAAATACGCTAAATCATGAGTATTATATGGCATAGTATCAGCTGCCGTTGCTGAGATTCATTCACTGTCGTGATTATGGTGAGATATATAGAGAAATACGCTAAATCATGAGTATTATATGGCATAGTATCAGCTGCCGTTGCCGAGATTCATTCACTGTCGTGATTATGGTGAGATATATAGAGAATTACGCTAAATCATGAGTATTATATGGCATAGTATCAGCTGCCGTTGCCGAGATTCATTCACTGTCGTGATTATGGTGAGATATATAGAGAAATACGCCAAATCATGAGCATTATATGGCATAGTATCAGCTGCCATTGCCGAGATTCATTCACTGTCGTGATTATGGTGAGATATATAGAGAAATACGCTAAATCATGAGTATTATATGGCATAGTATCAGCTGCCGTTGCCGAGATTCATTCACTGTCGTGATTATGGTGAGATATACAGAGAAATACGCTAAATCATGAGTATTATATGGCATAGTATCAGCTGCCGTTGCCGAGATTCGTTCACTGTCGTGATTATGGTGAGATATATAGAGAAATACGCTAAATCATGAGTATTATATGGCATAGTATCAGCTGCCGTTGCTGAGATTCATTCACTGTCGTGATTATGCTGAGATATATAGAGAAATACGCTAAATCATGAGTATTATATGGCATAGTATCAGTTGCCATTGCCGAGATTCATTCACTGTCGTGATTATGGTGAGATATATATAGAAATACGCTAAATCATGAGTATTATATGGCATAGTATCTGCTGCCGTTGCCGCGATTCATTCACTGTCGTGATTATGGTGAGATATATAGAGAAATACGCTAAATCATGAGTATTATATGGCATAGTATCAGCTGCCGTTGCCGAGATTCATTCACTGTCGTGATTATGGTGAGATATATAGAGAAATACGCTAAATCATGAGTATTATATGGCATAGTATCAGCTGCCGTTGCTGAGATTCATTCACTGTCGTGATTATGGTGAGATATATAGAGAAATACGCCAAATCATGAGCATTATATGGCATAGTATCAGCTGCCGTTGCCGAGATTCATTCACTGTCGTGATTATGGTGAGATATATAGAGAATTACGCTAAATCATGAGTATTATATGGCATAGTATCAGCTGCCGTTGCTGAGATTCATTCACTGTCGTGATTATGGTGAGATATATAGAGAAATACGCTAAATCATGAGTATTATATGGCATAGTATCAGCTGCCGTTGCCGAGATTCATTCACTGTCGTGATTATGGTGAGATATATAGAGAATTACGCTAAATCATGAGTATTATATGGCATAGTATCAGCTGCCGTTGCCGAGATTCATTCACTGTCGTGATTATGGTGAGATATATAGAGAAATACGCCAAATCATGAGCATTATATGGCATAGTATCAGCTGCCATTGCCGAGATTCATTCACTGTCGTGATTATGGTGAGATATATAGAGAAATACGCTAAATCATGAGTATTATATGGCATAGTATTAGCTGCCGTTGCTGAGATTCATTCACTGTCGTGATTATGGTGAGATATATAGAGAAATACGCTAAATCATGAGTATTATATGGCATAGTATCAGCTGCCGTTGCTGAGATTCATTCACTGTCGTGATTATGGTGAGATATATAGAGAAATACGCTAAATCATGAGCATTATATGGCATAGTATCAGCTGCCGTTGCTGAGATTCATTCACTGTCGTGATTATGGTGAGATATATAGAGAAATACGCTAAATCATGAGTATTATATGGCATAGTATCAGCTGCCGTTGCCGAGATTCATTCACTGTCGTGATTATGGTGAGATATATAGAGAAATACGCTAAATCATGAGTATTATATGGCATAGTATCAGCTGCCGTTGCCGACATTTATTCACTGTCGTGATTATGATGAGATATATAGAGAAATACGCTAAATCATGAGCATTATATGGCATAGTATCAGCTGCCGTTGCCGAGATTCATTCACTGTCGTGATTATGGTGAGATATATAGAGAATTACGCTAAATCATGAGTATTATATGGCATAGTATCAGCTGCCGTTGCCGAGATTCATTCACTGTCGTGATTATGGTGAGATATACAGAGAAATACGCTAAATCATGAGCATTATATGGCATAGTATCAGCTGCCGTTGCTGAGATTCATTCACTGTCGTGATTATGGTGAGATATATAGAGAAATACGCCAAATCATGAGCATTATATGGCATAGTATCAGCTGCCGTTGCCGAGATTCATTCACTGTCGTGATTATGGTGAGATATATAGAGAATTACGCTAAATCATGAGTATTATATGGCATAGTATCAGCTGCCGTTGCTGAGATTCATTCACTGTCGTGATTATGGTGAGATATATAGAGAAATACGCTAAATCATGAGTATTATATGGCATAGTATCAGCTGCCGTTGCCGAGATTCATTCACTGTCGTGATTATGGTGAGATATATAGAGAATTACGCTAAATCATGAGTATTATATGGCATAGTATCAGCTGCCGTTGCCGAGATTCATTCACTGTCGTGATTATGGTGAGATATATAGAGAAATACGCCAAATCATGAGCATTATATGGCATAGTATCAGCTGCCATTGCCGAGATTCATTCACTGTCGTGATTATGGTGAGATATATAGAGAAATACGCTAAATCATGAGTATTATATGGCATAGTATTAGCTGCCGTTGCTGAGATTCATTCACTGTCGTGATTATGGTGAGATATATAGAGAAATACGCTAAATCATGAGTATTATATGGCATAGTATCAGCTGCCGTTGCTGAGATTCATTCACTGTCGTGATTATGGTGAGATATATAGAGAAATACGCTAAATCATGAGCATTATATGGCATAGTATCAGCTGCCGTTGCTGAGATTCATTCACTGTCGTGATTATGGTGAGATATATAGAGAAATACGCTAAATCATGAGTATTATATGGCATAGTATCAGCTGCCGTTGCCGAGATTCATTCACTGTCGTGATTATGGTGAGATATATAGAGAAATACGCTAAATCATGAGTATTATATGGCATAGTATCAGCTGCCGTTGCCGACATTTATTCACTGTCGTGATTATGATGAGATATATAGAGAAATACGCTAAATCATGAGCATTATATGGCATAGTATCAGCTGCCGTTGCCGAGATTCATTCACTGTCGTGATTATGGTGAGATATATAGAGAATTACGCTAAATCATGAGTATTATATGGCATAGTATCAGCTGCCGTTGCCGAGATTCATTCACTGTCGTGATTATGGTGAGATATACAGAGAAATACGCTAAATCATGAGCATTATATGGCATAGTATTAGCTGCCGTTGCCGAGATTCATTCACTGTCGTGATCATGGTGAGATATATAGAGAAATACGCTAAATCATGAGTATTATATGGCATAGTATCAGCTGCCGTTGCCGAGATTCATTCACTGTCGTGATTATGGTGAGATATATAGAGAAATACGCTAAATCATGAGTATTATATGGCATAGTATCAGCTGCCGTTGCCGAGATTCATTCACTGTCGTGATTATGGTGAGATATATAGAGAAATACGCTAAATCATGAGTATTATATGGCATAGTATCAGCTGCCGTTGCCGAGATTCATTCACTGTCGTGATTATGGTGAGATATATAGAGAAATACGCTAAATCATGAGTATTATATGGCATAGTATCAGCTGCCGTTGCCGAGATTCATTCACTGTCGTGATTATGGTGAGATATATAGAGAAATACGCTAAATCATGAGTATTATATGGCATAGTATCAGCTGCCGTTGCCGAGATTCATTCACTGTCGTGATCATGGTGAGATATATAGAGAATTACGCTAAATCATGAGTATTATATGGCATAGTATCAGCTGCCGTTGCTGAGATTCATTCACTGTCGTGATTATGGTGAGATATATAGAGAATTACGCTAAATCATGAGTATTATATGGCATAGTATCAGCTGCCGTTGCCGATATTCATTCACTGTCATGATTATGGTGAGATATATAGAGAAATACGCCAAATCATGAGCATTATATGGCATAGTATCAGCTGCCGTTGCTGAGATTCATTCACTGTCATGATTATGGTGAGATATACACAGAAATACGCTAAATCATGAGCATTATATGGCATAGTATTAGCTGCCGTTGCCGAGATTCATTCACTGTCGTGATTATGGTGAGATATATAGAGAAATACGCTAAATCATGAGTATTATATGGCATAGTATCAGCTGCCGTTGCCGAGATTCATTCACTGTCGTGATTATGGTGAGATATACAGAGAAATACGCTAAATCATGAGCATTATATGGCATAGTATTAGCTGCCGTTGCCGAGATTCATTCACTGTCGTGATTATGGTGAGATATATAGAGAAATACGCTAAATCATGAGTATTATATGGCATAGTATCAGCTGCCGTTGCCGAGATTCATTCACTGTCGTGATTATGGTGAGATATACAGAGAAATACGCTAAATCATGAGCATTATATGGCATAGTATTAGCTGCCGTTGCCGAGATTCATTCACTGTCGTGATTATGGTGAGATATATAGAGAAATACGCTAAATCATGAGTATTATATGGCATAGTATCAGCTGCCGTTGCTGAGATTCATTCACTGTCGTGATTATGATGAGATATATAGAGAAATACGCTAAATCATGAGTATTATATGGCATAGTATCAGCTGCCGTTGCTGAGATTCATTCACTGTCGTGATTATGGTGAGATATATAGAGAAATACGCTAAATCATGAGTATTATATGGCATAGTATCAGCTGCCGTTGCCGAGATTCATTCACTGTCGTGATTATGGTGAGATATATAGAGAAATACGCTAAATCATGAGTATTATATGGCATAGTATCAGCTGCCGTTGCTGAGATTCATTCACTGTCGTGATTATGGTGAGATATATAGAGAAATACGCTAAATCATGAGTATTATATGGCATAGTATCAGCTGCCGTTGCAGAGATTCATTCACTGTCGTGATTATGGTGAGATATATAGAGAAATACGCCAAATCATGAGCATTATATGGCATAGTATCAGCTGCCGTTGCTGAGATTCATTCACTGTCGTGATTATGGTGAGATATATAGAGAAATACGCTAAATCATGAGTATTATATGGCATAGTATCAGCTGCCGTTGCTGAGATTCATTCACTGTCGTGATTATGGTGAGATATATAGAGAAATACGCTAAATCATGAGTATTATATGGCATAGTATCAGCTGCCGTTGCCGAGATTCATTCACTGTCATGATTATGGTGAGATATATAGAGAAATACGCTAAATCATGAGTATTATATGGCATAGTATCAGCTGCCGTTGCTGAGATTCATTCGCTGTCGTGATTATGGTGAGATATATAGAGAAATACGCTAAATCATGAGTATTATATGGCATAGTATCAGCTGCCGTTGCTGAGATTCATTCGCTGTCGTGATTATGGTGAGATATATAGAGAAATACGCCAAATCATGAGCATTATATGGCATAGTATCAGCTGCCGTTGCTGAGATTCATTCACTGTCGTGATTATGGTGAGATATATAGAGAAATACGCTAAATCATGAGTATTATATGGCATAGTATCAGCTGCCGTTGCCGAGATTCATTCACTGTCGTGATTATGGTGAGATATATAGAGAAATACGCTAAATCATGAGTATTATATGGCATAGTATCAGCTGCCGTTGCCGAGATTCATTCACTGTCGTGATCATGGTGAGATATATAGAGAATTACGCTAAATCATGAGTATTATATGGCATAGTATCAGCTGCCGTTGCTGAGATTCATTCACTGTCGTGATTATGGTGAGATATATAGAGAATTACGCTAAATCATGAGTATTATATGGCATAGTATCAGCTGCCGTTGCCGATATTCATTCACTGTCGTGATTATGGTGAGATATATAGAGAAATACGCTAAATCATGAGCATTATATGGCATAGTATCAGCTGCCGTTGCTGAGATTCATTCACTGTCGTGATTATGGTGAGATATATAGAGAAATACGCTAAATCATGAGTATTATATGGCATAGTATCAGCTGCCGTTGCTGAGATTCATTCACTGTCGTGATTATGGTGAGATATATAAAGAAATACGCTAAATCATGAGTATTATATGGCATAGTATTAGCTGCCGTTGCTGAGATTCATTCACTGTCGTGATTATGGTGAGATATATAGAGAAATACGCTAAATCATGAGCATTATATGGCATAGTATCAGCTGCCGTTGCTGAGATTCATTCACTGTCGTGATTATGGTGAGATATATAGAGAAATACGCTAAATCATGAGTATTATATGGCATAGTATCAGCTGCCGTTGCTGAGATTCATTCACTGTCGTGATTATGGTGAGATATATAGAGAAATACGCTAAATCATGAGTATTATATGGCATAGTATCAGCTGCCGTTGCTGAGATTCATTCACTGTCGTGATTATGGTGAGATATATAGAGAAATACGCTAAATCATGAGCATTATATGGCATAGTATCAGCTGCCATTGCCGAGATTCATTCACTGTCGTGATTATGGTGAGATATATAGAGAAATACGCCAAATCATGAGTATTATATGGCATAGTATCAGCTGCCGTTGCCGAGATTCATTCACTGTCGTGATTATGGTGAGATATATAGAGAAATACGCTAAATCCTGAGCATTATATGGCATAGTATCAGCTGCCGTTGCCGAGATTCATTCACTGTCGTGATTATGGTGAGATATATAGAGAATTACGCTAAATCATGAGTATTATATGGCATAGTATCAGCTGCCGTTGCCGAGATTCATTCACTGTCGTGATTATGGTGAGATATATAGAGAAATACGCTAAATCATGAGTATTATATGGCATAGTATCAGCTGCCGTTGCTGAGATTCATTCACTGTCGTGATTATGGTGAGATATATAGAGAAATACGCTAAATCATGAGTATTATATGGCATAGTATCAGCTGCCGTTGCCGAGATTCATTCACTGTCGTGATTATGGTGAGATATATAGAGAAATACGCTAAATCATGAGCATTATATGGCATAGTATCAGCTGCCGTTGCTGAGATTCATTCACTGTCGTGATTATGGTGAGATATATAGAGAAATACGCTAAATCATGAGTATTATATGGCATAGTATCAGCTGCCGTTGCCGAGATTCATTCACTGTCGTGATTATGGTGAGATATATAGAGAAATACGCTAAATCATGAGCATTATATGGCATAGTATCAGCTGCCATTGCCGAGATTCATTCACTGTCGTGATTATGGTGAGATATATAGAGAAATACGCTAAATCATGAGTATTATATGGCATAGTATTAGTTGCCATTGCCGAGATTCATTCACTGTCGTGATTATGGTGAGATATATAGAGAAATACGCTAAATCATGAGTATTATATGGCATAGTATCAGCTGCCGTTGCTGAGATTCATTCGCTGTCGTGATTATGGTGAGATATATAGAGAAATACGCCAAATCATGAGCATTATATGGCATAGTATCAGCTGCCGTTGCTGAGATTCATTCACTGTCGTGATTATGGTGAGATATATAGAGAAATACGCTAAATCATGAGTATTATATGGCATAGTATCAGCTGCCGTTGCCGAGATTCATTCACTGTCGTGATTATGGTGAGATATATAGAGAAATACGCTAAATCATGAGTATTATATGGCATAGTATCAGCTGCCGTTGCCGAGATTCATTCACTGTCGTGATCATGGTGAGATATATAGAGAATTACGCTAAATCATGAGTATTATATGGCATAGTATCAGCTGCCGTTGCTGAGATTCATTCACTGTCGTGATTATGGTGAGATATATAGAGAATTACGCTAAATCATGAGTATTATATGGCATAGTATCAGCTGCCGTTGCCGATATTCATTCACTGTCGTGATTATGGTGAGATATATAGAGAAATACGCTAAATCATGAGCATTATATGGCATAGTATCAGCTGCCGTTGCTGAGATTCATTCACTGTCGTGATTATGGTGAGATATATAGAGAAATACGCTAAATCATGAGTATTATATGGCATAGTATCAGCTGCCGTTGCTGAGATTCATTCACTGTCGTGATTATGGTGAGATATATAAAGAAATACGCTAAATCATGAGTATTATATGGCATAGTATTAGCTGCCGTTGCTGAGATTCATTCACTGTCGTGATTATGGTGAGATATATAGAGAAATACGCTAAATCATGAGCATTATATGGCATAGTATCAGCTGCCGTTGCTGAGATTCATTCACTGTCGTGATTATGGTGAGATATATAGAGAAATACGCTAAATCATGAGTATTATATGGCATAGTATCAGCTGCCGTTGCCGAGATTCATTCACTGTCGTGATTATGGTGAGATATATAGAGAAATACGCTAAATCATGAGCATTATATGGCATAGTATCAGCTGCCGTTGCTGAGATTCATTCACTGTCGTGATTATGGTGAGATATATAGAGAAATACGCTAAATCATGAGTATTATATGGCATAGTATCAGCTGCCGTTGCCGAGATTCATTCACTGTCGTGATTATGGTGAGATATATAGAGAAATACGCTAAATCATGAGCATTATATGGCATAGTATCAGCTGCCGTTGCTGAGATTCATTCACTGTCGTGATTATGGTGAGATATATAGAGAAATACGCTAAATCATGAGTATTATATGGCATAGTATCAGCTGCCGTTGCCGAGATTCATTCACTGTCGTGATTATGGTGAGATATATAGAGAAATACGCTAAATCATGAGCATTATATGGCATAGTATCAGCTGCCATTGCCGAGATTCATTCACTGTCGTGATTATGGTGAGATATATAGAGAAATACGCTAAATCATGAGTATTATATGGCATAGTATTAGTTGCCATTGCCGAGATTCATTCACTGTCGTGATTATGGTGAGATATATAGAGAAATACGCTAAATCATGAGTATTATATGGCATAGTATCAGCTGCCGTTGCCGAGATTCATTCACTGTCGTGATTATGGTGAGATATATAGAGAAATACGCTAAATCATGAGTATTATATGGCATAGTATCAGCTGCCGTTGCCGAGATTCATTCACTGTCGTGATTATGGTGAGATATACAGAGAAATACGCTAAATCATGAGTATTATATGGCATAGTATCAGCTGCCGTTGCCGAGATTCGTTCACTGTCGTGATTATGGTGAGATATATAGAGAAATACGCTAAATCATGAGTATTATATGGCATAGTATCAGCTGCCGTTGCTGAGATTCATTCACTGTCGTGATTATGCTGAGATATATAGAGAAATACGCTAAATCATGAGTATTATATGGCATAGTATCAGTTGCCATTGCCGAGATTCATTCACTGTCGTGATTATGGTGAGATATATATAGAAATACGCTAAATCATGAGTATTATATGGCATAGTATCTGCTGCCGTTGCCGCGATTCATTCACTGTCGTGATTATGGTGAGATATATAGAGAAATACGCTAAATCATGAGTATTATATGGCATAGTATCAGCTGCCGTTGCCGAGATTCATTCACTGTCGTGATTATGGTGAGATATATAGAGAAATACGCTAAATCATGAGTATTATATGGCATAGTATCAGCTGCCGTTGCTGAGATTCATTCACTGTCGTGATTATGGTGAGATATATAGAGAAATACGCTAAATCATGAGTATTATATGGCATAGTATCAGCTGCCGTTGCCGAGATTCATTCACTGTCGTGATTATGGTGAGATATATAGAGAATTACGCTAAATCATGAGTATTATATGGCATAGTATCAGCTGCCGTTGCCGAGATTCATTCACTGTCGTGATTATGGTGAGATATATAGAGAAATACGCCAAATCATGAGCATTATATGGCATAGTATCAGCTGCCATTGCCGAGATTCATTCACTGTCGTGATTATGGTGAGATATATAGAGAAATACGCTAAATCATGAGTATTATATGGCATAGTATTAGCTGCCGTTGCTGAGATTCATTCACTGTCGTGATTATGGTGAGATATATAGAGAAATACGCTAAATCATGAGTATTATATGGCATAGTATCAGCTGCCGTTGCTGAGATTCATTCACTGTCGTGATTATGGTGAGATATATAGAGAAATACGCTAAATCATGAGTATTATATGGCATAGTATCAGCTGCCGTTGCCGAGATTCATTCACTGTCGTGATTATGGTGAGATATATAGAGAAATACGCTAAATCATGAGTATTATATGGCATAGTATCAGCTGCCGTTGCCGACATTTATTCACTGTCGTGATTATGATGAGATATATAGAGAAATACGCTAAATCATGAGCATTATATGGCATAGTATCAGCTGCCGTTGCCGAGATTCATTCACTGTCGTGATTATGGTGAGATATATAGAGAATTACGCTAAATCATGAGTATTATATGGCATAGTATCAGCTGCCGTTGCCGAGATTCATTCACTGTCGTGATTATGGTGAGATATACAGAGAAATACGCTAAATCATGAGCATTATATGGCATAGTATTAGCTGCCGTTGCCGAGATTCATTCACTGTCGTGATCATGGTGAGATATATAGAGAAATACGCTAAATCATGAGTATTATATGGCATAGTATCAGCTGCCGTTGCCGAGATTCATTCACTGTCGTGATTATGGTGAGATATATAGAGAAATACGCTAAATCATGAGTATTATATGGCATAGTATCAGCTGCCGTTGCCGAGATTCATTCACTGTCGTGATTATGGTGAGATATATAGAGAAATACGCTAAATCATGAGTATTATATGGCATAGTATCAGCTGCCGTTGCCGAGATTCATTCACTGTCGTGATTATGGTGAGATATATAGAGAAATACGCTAAATCATGAGTATTATATGGCATAGTATCAGCTGCCGTTGCTGAGATTCATTCACTGTCGTGATTATGGTGAGATATATAGAGAAATACGCTAAATCATGAGTATTATATGGCATAGTATCAGCTGCCGTTGCCGAGATTCATTCACTGTCGTGATTATGGTGAGATATATAGAGAAATACGCTAAATCATGAGTATTATATGGCATAGTATCAGCTGCCGTTGCCGAGATTCATTCACTGTCGTGATCATGGTGAGATATATAGAGAATTACGCTAAATCATGAGTATTATATGGCATAGTATCAGCTGCCGTTGCTGAGATTCATTCACTGTCGTGATTATGGTGAGATATATAGAGAATTACGCTAAATCATGAGTATTATATGGCATAGTATCAGCTGCCGTTGCCGATATTCATTCACTGTCATGATTATGGTGAGATATATAGAGAAATACGCCAAATCATGAGCATTATATGGCATAGTATCAGCTGCCGTTGCTGAGATTCATTCACTGTCATGATTATGGTGAGATATACACAGAAATACGCTAAATCATGAGCATTATATGGCATAGTATTAGCTGCCGTTGCCGAGATTCATTCACTGTCGTGATTATGGTGAGATATATAGAGAAATACGCTAAATCATGAGTATTATATGGCATAGTATCAGCTGCCGTTGCCGAGATTCATTCACTGTCGTGATTATGGTGAGATATACAGAGAAATACGCTAAATCATGAGCATTATATGGCATAGTATTAGCTGCCGTTGCCGAGATTCATTCACTGTCGTGATTATGGTGAGATATATAGAGAAATACGCTAAATCATGAGTATTATATGGCATAGTATCAGCTGCCGTTGCTGAGATTCATTCACTGTCGTGATTATGATGAGATATATAGAGAAATACGCTAAATCATGAGTATTATATGGCATAGTATCAGCTGCCGTTGCCGAGATTCATTCACTGTCGTGATTATGGTGAGATATATAGAGAAATACGCTAAATCATGAGTATTATATGGCATAGTATCAGCTGCCGTTGCCGAGATTCATTCACTGTCGTGATTATGGTGAGATATATAGAGAAATACGCTAAATCATGAGTATTATATGGCATAGTATCAGCTGCCGTTGCCGAGATTCATTCACTGTCGTGATTATGGTGAGATATATAGAGAAATACGCTAAATCATGAGTATTATATGGCATAGTATCAGCTGCCGTTGCCGAGATTCATTCACTGTCGTGATCATGGTGAGATATATAGAGAATTACGCTAAATCATGAGTATTATATGGCATAGTATCAGCTGCCGTTGCTGAGATTCATTCACTGTCGTGATTATGGTGAGATATATAGAGAATTACGCTAAATCATGAGTATTATATGGCATAGTATCAGCTGCCGTTGCCGATATTCATTCACTGTCATGATTATGGTGAGATATATAGAGAAATACGCCAAATCATGAGCATTATATGGCATAGTATCAGCTGCCGTTGCTGAGATTCATTCACTGTCATGATTATGGTGAGATATACACAGAAATACGCTAAATCATGAGCATTATATGGCATAGTATTAGCTGCCGTTGCCGAGATTCATTCACTGTCGTGATTATGGTGAGATATATAGAGAAATACGCTAAATCATGAGTATTATATGGCATAGTATCAGCTGCCGTTGCCGAGATTCATTCACTGTCGTGATTATGGTGAGATATATAGAGAAATACGCTAAATCATGAGCATTATATGGCATAGTATTAGCTGCCGTTGCCGAGATTCATTCACTGTCGTGATTATGGTGAGATATATAGAGAAATACGCTAAATCATGAGTATTATATGGCATAGTATCAGCTGCCGTTGCCGAGATTCATTCACTGTCGTGATTATGGTGAGATATATAGAGAAATACGCTAAATCATGAGCATTATATGGCATAGTATTAGCTGCCGTTGCCGAGATTCATTCACTGTCGTGATTATGGTGAGATATATAGAGAAATACGCTAAATCATGAGTATTATATGGCATAGTATCAGCTGCCGTTGCTGAGATTCATTCACTGTCGTGATTATGATGAGATATATAGAGAAATACGCTAAATCATGAGTATTATATGGCATAGTATCAGCTGCCGTTGCCGAGATTCATTCACTGTCGTGATTATGGTGAGATATATAGAGAAATACGCTAAATCATGAGTATTATATGGCATAGTATCAGCTGCCGTTGCCGAGATTCATTCACTGTCGTGATTATGGTGAGATATATAGAGAAATACGCTAAATCATGAGTATTATATGGCATAGTATCAGCTGCCGTTGCTGAGATTCATTCACTGTCGTGATTATGGTGAGATATATAGAGAAATACGCTAAATCATGAGTATTATATGGCATAGTATCAGCTGCCGTTGCAGAGATTCATTCACTGTCGTGATTATGGTGAGATATATAGAGAAATACGCCAAATCATGAGCATTATATGGCATAGTATCAGCTGCCGTTGCTGAGATTCATTCACTGTCGTGATTATGGTGAGATATATAGAGAAATACGCTAAATCATGAGTATTATATGGCATAGTATCAGCTGCCGTTGCTGAGATTCATTCACTGTCGTGATTATGGTGAGATATATAGAGAAATACGCTAAATCATGAGTATTATATGGCATAGTATCAGTTGCCATTGCCGAGATTCATTCACTGTCGTGATTATGGTGAGATATATAGAGAAATACGCTAAATCATGAGTATTATATGGCATAGTATCAGTTGCCATTGCCGAGATTCATTCACTGTCGTGATTATGGTGAGATATATAGAGAAATACGCTAAATCATGAGTATTATATGGCATAGTATCAGCTGCCATTGCCGAGATTCATTCGCTGTCGTGATTATGGTGAGATATATAGAGAAATACGCCAAATCATGAGCATTATATGGCATAGTATCAGCTGCCGTTGCTGAGATTCATTCACTGTCGTGATTATGGTGAGATATATAGAGAAATACGCTAAATCATGAGTATTATATGGCATAGTATCAGCTGCCGTTGCCGAGATTCATTCACTGTCGTGATTATGGTGAGATATATAGAGAAATACGCTAAATCATGAGTATTATATGGCATAGTATCAGCTGCCGTTGCCGAGATTCATTCACTGTCGTGATTATGGTGAGATATATAGAGAATTACGCTAAATCATGAGTATTATATGGCATAGTATCAGCTGCCGTTGCTGAGATTCATTCACTGTCGTGATTATGGTGAGATATATAGAGAAATACGCTAAATCATGAGTATTATATGGCATAGTATCAGCTGCCGTTGCTGAGATTCATTCACTGTCGTGATTATGGTGAGATATATAGAGAAATACACTAAATCATGAGTATTATATGGCATAGTATCAGCTGCCGTTGCTGAGATTCATTCACTGTCGTGATTATGGTGAGATATATAGAGAAATACGCTAAATCATGAGTATTATATGGCATAGTATCAGCTGCCGTTGCTGAGATTCATTCACTGTCGTGATTATGGTGAGATATATAGAGAAATACGCTAAATCATGAGTATTATATGGCATAGTATCAGCTGCCGTTGCCGAGATTCATTCACTGTCGTGATTATGATGAGATATATAGAGAAATACGCTAAATCATGAGTATTATATGGCATAGTATCAGTTGCCATTGCCGAGATTCATTCACTGTCGTGATTATGGTGAGATATATAGAGAAATACACTAAATCATGAGTATTATATGGCATAGTATCAGCTGCCGTTGCTGAGATTCATTCACTGTCGTGATTATGGTGAGATATATAGAGAAATACGCTAAATCATGAGCATTATATGGCATAGTATCAGCTGCCGTTGCCGAGATTCATTCACTGTCGTGATTATGATGAGATATATAGAGAAATACGCTAAATCATGAGTATTATATGGCATAGTATCAGCTGCCGTTGCTGAGATTCATTCACTGTCGTGATTATGGTGAGATATATAGAGAAATACGCTAAATCATGAGTATTATATGGCATAGTATCAGCTGCCGTTGCCGAGATTCATTCACTGTCGTGATTATGGTGAGATATATAGAGAAATACACTAAATCATGAGTATTATATGGCATAGTATCAGCTGCCGTTGCTGAGATTCGTTCACTGTCGTGATTATGGTGAGATATACACAGAAATATGCTAAATCATGAGCATTATATGGCATAGTATTAGCTGCCGTTGCTGAGATTCATTCACTGTCGTGATTATGGTGAGATATATAGAGAAATACGCTAAATCATGAGTATTATATGGCATAGTATCAGCTGCCGTTGCCGAGATTCATTCACTGTCGTGATTATGGTGAGATATATAGAGAAATACGCTAAATCATGAGTATTATATGGCATAGTATCAGCTGCCGTTGCCGAGATTCATTCACTGTCGTGATTATGGTGAGATATATAGAGAAATACGCTAAATCATGAGTATTATATGGCATAGTATCAGCTGCCGTTGCCGAGATTCATTCACTGTCGTGATTATGGTGAGATATATAGAGATATACGCTAAATCATGAGCATTATATGGCATAGTATTAGCTGCCGTTGCTGAGATTCATTCACTGTCGTGATTATGGTGAGATATATAGAGAAATACGCTAAATCATGAGTATTATATGGCATAGTATCAGCTGCCGTTGCCGAGATTCATTCACTGTCGTGATTATGGTGAGATATATAGAGAAATACGCTAAATCATGAGTATTATATGGCATAGTATCAGCTGCCGTTGCCGAGATTCATTCACTGTCGTGATTATGGTGAGATATATAGAGAAATACGCTAAATCATGAGTATTATATGGCATAGTATCAGCTGCCGTTGCCGAGATTCATTCACTGTCGTGATTATGGTGAGATATATAGAGAAATACGCTAAATCATGAGTATTATATGGCATAGTATCAGCTGCCGTTGCCGAGATTCATTCACTGTCGTGATTATGGTGAGATATATAGAGAAATACGCTAAATCATGAGTATTATATGGCATAGTATCAGCTGCCGTTGCCGAGATTCATTCACTGTCGTGATTATGGTGAGATATATAGAGAAATACGCTAAATCATGAGCATTATATGGCATAGTATCAGCTGCCGTTGCCGAGATTCATTCACTGTCGTGATTATGGTGAGATATATAGAGAAATACGCTAAATCATGAGCATTATATGGCATAGTATCAGCTGCCGTTGCCGAGATTCATTCACTGTCGTGATTATGGTGAGATATATAGAGAAATACGCCAAATCATGAGCATTATATGGCATAGTATCAGCTGCCGTTGCTGAGATTCATTCACTGTCGTGATTATGGTGAGATATATAAAGAAATACGCTAAATCATGAGCATTATATGGCATAGTATCAGCTGCCGTTGCTGAGATTCATTCACTGTCGTGATTATGATGAGATATATAGAGAAATACGCTAAATCATGAGTATTATATGGCATAGTATCAGCTGCCGTTGCCGAGATTCATTCACTGTCGTGATTATGGTGAGATATATAGAGAAATACGCTAAATCATGAGCATTATATGGCATAGTATCAGCTGCCGTTGCTGAGATTCATTCACTGTCGTGATTATGGTGAGATATATAGAGAAATACGCCAAATCATGAGCATTATATGGCATAGTATCAGCTGCCGTTGCTGAGATTCATTCACTGTCGTGATTATGGTGAGATATATAGAGAAATACGCCAAATCATGAGCATTATATGGCATAGTATCAGCTGCCGTTGCTGAGATTCATTCACTGTCGTGATTGTGGCGAGATATATAGAGAAATACGCTAAATCATGAGTATTATATGGCATAGTATCAGCTGCCGTTGCTGAGATTCATTCACTGTCGTGATTATGGTGAGATATATAGAGAAATACGCTAAATCATGAGTATTATATGGCATAGTATCAGCTGCCGTTGCCGAGATTCATTCACTGTCGTGATTATGGTGAGATATATAGAGAAATACGCTAAATCATGAGCATTATATGGCATAGTATCAGCTGCCGTTGCTGAGATTCATTCACTGTCGTGATTATGGTGAGATATATAGAGAAATACGCTAAATCATGAGCATTATATGGCATAGTATCAGCTGCCGTTGCCGAGATTCATTCACTGTCGTGATTATGGTGAGATATATAGAGAAATACGCTAAATCATGAGTATTATATGGCATAGTATTAGCTGCCGTTGCCGAGATTCATTCACTGTCGTGATTATGGTGAGATATATAGAGAAATACGCTAAATCATGAGTATTATATGGCATAGTATCAGCTGCCGTTGCCGAGATTCATTCGCTGTCGTGATTATGGTGAGATATATATATATAGAGAGCAATACACGCTAAATCCTGATCATTAACCCTTTAATGACCAAATTTGGTCCAGAAAATCATAAATGTCCATTTGCATTCCAAGCAAACTATTTTTGAAAATTTACCCCTGGAATGACTGGCTCGGTTATCGAGCCAGTCATTTCAGTGGTAAATTTTCAAAAATAGTATTCTCTTAGCCTGTAAATGGATATTCCTGACCAGTACACAGGCCGACGTTGGCCAGCTTCAGCCTGAAGGGGATAAATCTGCAAGGCACCTGTCCTTAACCCTTACCACTCTGACGTAAAAATTTAAAATTTTCAAATTAAAGTTTAAGATGAACTGGTGTTTATTTTTCAACAAATTTGGTGGAAGATGGTGCTGTCGTAGACAGCAACTTCGTCCACCAAAATTGTTGAAAAATGTACACTAGTTTCTTCGTTATTAACACTGTAAAAGATAGAATATTGACATCAGTGTGCTAAGGGTTAACTCTCCAAATGTCATCCGTCGTCATAACAGAGAACGAGTCCATATTGGCTAAAAATCACAGATCTACGCATTAAATGACCCACTCTAGTAATTTGCTATGCTCACTGCGTCTAAAAAGCACACATCTATATGTATTTAATGACTGATGACTGTGTAATTAAGAATTACATATCTATATGTACTGAATGACTCACTGATGACTCCGTGTAATTAAGAATTACATATCTATATGTACTGAATGACTCACTGATGACTCCGTGTAATTAAGAATTACATATCTATATGTACTGAATGACTCACTGATGACTCCGTGTAATTAAGAATTACATATCTATATGTACTGAATGACTCACTGATGACTCCGTGTAATTAAGAATTACATATCTATATGTACTGAATGACTCACTGATGACTCCGTGTAATTAAGAATTACATATCTATATGTACTGAATGACTCACTGATGACTGTGTAATTAAGAATCACATAGCTACATGTATTGAATGACTCACTGATGACTCCGTGTAATTAAGAATTACATATCTATATGTACTGAATGACTCACGCTAGTAAGTGACTATACTCGATGAGCTCTAAGATGTCCAGACTGCGATTCTCCTCAGGTATATGGAGAGCCAGCATAGATACTGAAAGTATGAACAGGCAGGCATAATCTATGACACAACTCACTATCTATGAAGCATAAAGAAAATATGAAGACACAAATAATGTATATGATATGGTTCAGGTAAATGCATGGTCTATCAAGCAGCAAGAAAGCATGAACAGTCACGCATAGCGTAAGATACAGTTCATATTGATATGCTTCAATCAGAGAGCCTCAATATTCTCTCCATAAAGCTATGATAACCAGCAGACAGCCAGCCAGCTCTACAATCTTCGTGACGAGTTAATACAAACAAATGCCTGATACAACCCATTGAATGATGGCGAGACAATCAGTTCAATGCTAACTGCCATCAATGGGATGTGTAATTGATAACATGCAATTTTCAACTAAACATGGACTTCTCAGTACTAAGTAAGTGGGTGGGTAGTTGGGTGAGTGAGCGGGTGGCCGGGTGGGTGGGTGAGTGAGTGAGCTTGTGTGTAAGTTTGCTCAAAGGGACTCAGAGTCACATGCATGTCACCACCCGGGTGCATATTCACTACCTAGGAGCAAGTTCACTACTTGGGCACCTGTTCAATATGTGGGTGCCGTGTTTATTACATGGGTGCATGTTCATTACATGGGTGCAGGTTCATTACATGGGTGCATGTTTATTAATGTGTACATGTTCATTACATGGGTGCATGTTCATTATGTGGGTGCATGTTCATTACATGGGTGCATGTTCATTATGTGTGTGCATGTTCATTACATGGGTGCATGTTTATTAATGTGTGTACATGTTCATTACATGGGTGCATATTCATTATGTGTGTGCATGTTCTTCACATGTGTGCATGTTCATTGTGTGTGCATGTTCATTACATGGGTGCATGTTCATTACATGGGTGAATGGTCATTAAATGGATGCATGTTCATTACATGGGTGAATAGTCATTAAATGGGTACATGTTCATTACATGGGTGATTATGTGTGTGTATGTTCATTGCATGGGTGCATGCTCATTACATGGGTGCATGTTCATTATATGGGTTCATGTTCATTATGTGGGTGCATGTTCATTATGTGTGTCAGTGTGTGGCTTACCTGGCTCTTCACACAGCATGCTCCAGCCTCTCACATCAGACATCTTAATGATATGTACTTTCAAACAGGCTTCAGGTACACGTGACCAGGTAGCTGGTTTAAGCACCTGGACATCGAGACGAGTAGGACAACCAGGTGTAACTTGTTTAGGGCCACGGAAGACTGCCGCTGATAATGGTAACGTGTTCTGTAACATACAGAATGAAGCCGGTATGATGAGAGCAAGATCAAGATGTATAACAAATATACATTTTATTGAATCACTAAACACATTGAAATAATGTAAGTAATGCAAGTAAATTCATCAATGTCTGTGGGTATACATTATATAGCCAATGTAACCATTCTTAATCAAGCGCCACCGGTTAGCTGCTTGTACAGTACATATCGGAAACAAGAGGCCAAAGGAGCCTGTATCGCTCACCTGGACCATAGGCATTTCAACTAGAATGGTCATTTTCAATAAGTAGAACTCTAATGAGTTGAGCAGACTTGTAACCAGAAAACAGAGGCCCTGTTTCTTTATGTATCAACTTCTCTTGAACAAACTTTAATGGCCCTTAGTCGTCAATATCATATCTCTCAAATTTCAGCCAAATCCGTTCAGTGGCTCTGGAGACGAAGTTGCTTTCATGAAAACCAGGCCATCCAAGATGGTCACCCAACCATTTGGCAAATCAAGTTTCCTTGAACAAACTTGTTTCAGCTTGTGCCCTAAATGATATTTTATGAGTCTTGTATCAATCGCTCAAACAGTTTCGAATTAAGATTTTTAAAGACATTTCTAAAAATCGACCAAAAGCCATAATGACAACCGGCCAAATTGGCCGATCGTCTTCATTTGAACAAACTTAAATCTCCATGCCCTAAGGATATTTCCTACCATATATAATTGAAATTGGCCCAGTAGTTCTCGAGAAGACAAGACATTTTAAATTTCCCATTGCTTTAGTATGGGAGCTTTTTGCGGGAAAATTATCCAAGATGGACGGCAACCCGTTTATCCAACAGTTTCGAAAATTGCAAACTTGAGATCAGAATACCCAAAAATATATAAAACCAATTTCGGCCTCAAAATCCATCAAACAAAAAATCCAATATGGCTGCCAAACACGCTACATTTTGATTGGCCCATGGCCGCCATGTTTTTTTTACAGATCAACTTCCCTTGAGCAAACTTTATTGGCCCTTAGGCCCTAATCATATCTTCCAAATTTCGGCCTGATCACGTCAGCGGTTCTGGAGAAGTAGTTTTCAGGAAAACTAGGTCATCCAAGACGGCCGCTGAACAATTTGGTCAATCAAGTCCTCTTGAACAAACTTGGCTTACATCTTTCCCTAGATTAGGTTTCATGAGTTTTGAATCGATTCCCCAAGCGGTTTCGGAGAAGATTTTTAAAGATGTTTCCTAAAATCGGCCGAAATGCAAGATGGGTAACGGCCAAATTGGCCGATCGGCTTCATTTGAACAAACTTGGATCCCTATGCCCTAAGGATGCTTCCAGCCAAATATAAGTGAAATCGGCCTAGCAGTTCTCGAGAAGACATTTTAACTTTCCCATTGCTCTAGAAGGGGTTCTGGAGTTTTCTGAAAAAAATTGGTCATTCAAGATGGCCGCCGAACTGTTTGGTCAATCAAGTTCTCTTGAACAAATTTGGTTCAGCTCTTGCCCTAATTGATTTCATGAGTTATGAATCGATCCCTCAAACGGTTTCAGAGATTTTTAAAGACGTTTCCTAAAATCGGCAGAAATCCAAGATATCAAATTGGCCGATCGGCTTCATTTGACTAAACTTGAATCCCCTATGCCCTATGGCATAAGCTCACACTTGGCCTTTCAGGCCAGGTGAGCTAATAAAATGTACTGTTGAATATTTTGAGCATAATTGTACTGGAAGACCTTCCAATCCAATTGTGTTCAAAATATTCAAAAGAACATTTCTAACATTGTGTTCAAAACTGTATTAACTAATATGTTTCTGGCTTGATTTTGGAAACATGTTAACTTATTTATGAGCTGTATTATAAGAGAATTTCATCATTCTGGCTGCATAGATTAGATCTTCAGATGTGAGGACGTGGCTACATGTTAACATGACCATTAGGTACTTACCTTCGTCCTGGACAGCTCAAACTTCAGGTGTGAAGATGTGGCTACATTATAACATGACCATTAGGCACTTACCCTCGTCCTGGACAGCTCAAACTTCAGGTGTGAAGATGTGGCTACATTATAACATGACCATTAGGCACTTACCCTCGTCCTGGACAGCTCAAACTTCAGGTGTGAAGATGTGGCTACATTATAACATGACCATTAGGTACTTACCCTCGTCCTGGACAGCTCAAACTTCAGGTGTGAAGATGTGGCTACATTATAACATGACCATTAGGCACTTACCCTCGTCCTGGACAGCTCAAACTTCAGGTGTGAAGATGTGGCTACATTATAACATGACCATTAGGCACTTACCCTCGTCCTGGACAGCTCAAACTTCAGGTGTGAAGATGTGGCTACATTATAACATGACCATTAGGCACTTACCCTCGTCCTGGACAGCTCAAACTGGAACATCTCTTTGATAGTCGGCTCACAAATGACTGCTGGAAACAGCAATGTCCCTGGCTCCACCTGAGAAATGGCGGGGAAGAATGCCGTTAAAAAATTAAGCTCAATATAATATACTCTTACATTAAAACCCCTTAATGGATACGCCGGTCAAAACTGGCCTCTGCATAGACTTGAGAAATGTCCATTTATAGATCAATTGAAGCCTATTTTTAGTTGGGACTTGCAGTAAGGTCACTTAATATAACACACAAGCTATGGTAGCTAAATGATGGCAGTCCATTAATTCCCTTGCCTTAAAAGAACCACCATCTTGTAGCGCCAGAAGAGGTGTCCATTATAGACATGTTTAAATGCACTTAGATAAGTTATCGATGGATTGGTGCACTGTTTCATCACTAGATAAAGCTTTCTCTGACTATAACTAACTGCTAGGCCTGAGGTTTGTGAGGATTTTCATGAACCGAACAGGTTCACGATACCGATGTCCAAACTACGAACTGGTTCACGAGCCTTTTTAATACGCTATTATATGCGAGAAATTACTCCTAACAGAAAATAACATTTAAAGGCAGGTGGCTTTACTGGCTAAATGGTAGAAAAACACAAATGACCAGTTCTGACAACCAATGTTAGAAAATAATATAAGATTCATAGCCAGCTATGTTCCATTCATGGTCATATTCAATAATAACACTTAGAGGACATTCAGAGATTGCTTGTCTATTAGCCCTTTCACCGATAAATCCCTGAAAAAGTCAATTCTTTATGATATAAAACTTACTCTATTGAATATTTTGAAATTAATTTGACTGGAAGCTGTTGCTGCTAAAGGCAGCAACAGCCTCTAGTCAAATAAATTCCAAAATATTCAACAGTTTTCCTGTATGGTTTTGCTAAAATTAGATATGGGAATTCATTGGTGAAAGGGTTAGTTTATGTATGGGTAATGAATCTCATGAACCACATGAATCCAGTGCAAGCGAACCAAACCATGGTTCGTCTTCGCTTGGTTTGTGATTTTCCGAACCAACGAATGTTCGCTACAGCCTTACTAACTGCTAACCTTTTCACTGCCATAAACCTTATACAACTCCTCCTTTATGCCATATGAAATACTCTGTTGAATATTATGAAGCTTATTTGTCATAAAAGCATCGAAGCTTCCAGTAAAATTATTTACAAAATATTAAACAGCTTTGTGTTGGATCCCTGTATTGTGAATGCTGACAATAGTATGAGACCGATTTGTGAAAATTATCTGGTTCTAGCTAATCATCAAGGCATTCTCACCTGTCAGAAAAGCATCGAAGCTTCCAGTAAAATTATTTACAAAATATTAACCCTGTGGCAGCGACGGGACGTATTATCGGCTTGAAATAATTATGTTCCTAGTCCGACGGGACGTATTATCTACAAGAGACAATTAGACGCCGGAGTGACGGGACGTATTATCAGCTCAAGCTACCACCAGTTTTCGATCGCTAAATACGCAAGCATTACTGGCGTTTTATCCAATCAAACTTAGCGCTACATTACGTCAGAAGGCTGAATTTTCTAAATCCACTGTCAATTGGTCATTTCAGTTTGTTTACAAATTTATGCGGGAAAATATAAATAGATCTTTGCGAATGAAATAGTTTGCGTAAACATGTCGAAGATGACGAAGCAATTCCTTTATTTAAGCGAGTACCCGATTATCCGGATAGATGGAATCGGGTATTATTATTATTATTATTATTATCATTATTATTATAGAGCTGCTCAAAGATTGGGCAAGCTGGAAAATCTTTCTAAACGGCATCCTATACTAGCAGTGTCATATATAATCCGGAAATGCAAACGCAACCCGCTCTCAGTAGTTAAGATCACGAATTTCGTTTGTTATCTTTGTCATGTGATATGATGCTACAGCTTATGACAGTTAGTTTAATTTTAATGAAACTTTAGTTTCCACGCTTTTAAATTATTTTATAATGACAATTTGCCATTACTGAATGACTGAAAGCCTCTCACAATTATTGAACATCCATCATGGTGAAATTAATTTAAATAAATGGTCGAGTGGGGTTTGGTATTGAGAGACACTTGCCAATAATTTGAAAAAACATCACATATCCCCATACTATAATATATATATATATATTATAGTAGGGCGACATGTGGTAGTGGTATGCATGGACGAAAATTCAAAGGCCTGTGGTCTGGAACCTTGAAGGACATATTAGCATAGACAATACAATTGTTTTAAAGATATTGACCACTGTGGAGATATGGTTCACATGGGGACAGAACAAGGGGGGGGGGGGAATTGGGAGATGCCCCTGCCCCCTTTTTTCCTCTCCCACAGTTTAGACCCCCACCCCACCCTGGTCAAAACACATTCCGACACCTCAGTTATTGCGCTTAATTGCCTTGTCCATTTTTGTCAATCTTACTGGGGTTTGCTGCTGTTCATGTTGCAATGTTATTAATGTATCTATCCTTTTATTTTTCAGCTTGAAACACCATTTGAGAGAAAAATGAAAGCAAATTTAAACTTGATGATTTTTATAAACCCTGTAACACTTAAATTTGCTTTAAAAACTTACATCTCATAGTAAATATCCATTTCCAGACAAAGAGAATCTGTTTGAAAGTTTACCACTCGGTTATTGCGCCAGACATTCCAGTCATACTTTTTCAAAAATTTCCTCATGATCTGCAAATGGCCATTTTGCAAGGTCACTGCTGTAGCCGTTTTTGGCTGGCTTGCGTGTTATAGGGTTAATAATATTTAAATACTGTATTGCGTAAACTACTACCTATTGTATATGGTGCCTCCGAGTCCATAATCATATCAGTAATTTACATTAATAATTCTATCAAAAGCTTTTGGAGATGGATGGATAGACAGATGAATGGAGGCAATTGCAATATCCCAGCAGTCTTATTCTACACAGATCAACAAATTTTTCTCTTTATAAAATCCATGTCAGTAAACCCATCAGCCTACTTAGCAGGATAAAGTGCCTGATTTTCTTAAGCCATTGTCCGCACACCTGAAAAAATAGGAACAATAAGTTAGAAATAGGCAAATTCTAAGAGTTATATTAAGACTTTAACAATCAATTTTTTTCATGAATTTCTCAAAGACAGTGCCCATATGCAGACCAAGAGCCAGTCATTCCAGTGATACATTTTCAAAAATTTACATTTTCTTAGACAACTGCAGCAGTTCTGTCTCAAATGTTAGATGGTTAACAATATACATGTACGGCGCAGGGTCATAAGGATATACTGGTAAGCACTATGACCCGACAACAGCTGTTATGGTCATACACCGGCTTCAGATTTTAGCCAGAAATTAAATGAATAATATAAAAAATGGTGGGCATATATAGTCCAACAAGGGAGTATGACTACTAATTACTGGATTAACCTTTTCAATTGACATGAGCGAATAATAAATTTGTTACGAATGTTTCAAAATTCTGTTGAATATTTTGAAACTAATTTGACTGGAAGCTGGCTATGGCAGCAACAGCTTCACTTTGGATTCAAAATATTCTACATCTTACCGGTATGACTGTAAACGTGAAATTTTGGAATTTCAGGTTCAAATGTGATAATTGTTTTTGCTTTTGGGCACACTTCCATGATAGTGCAAGTTTGTTCCATGGCCCCAGTTCTTTATATCTTTGATCAGAGGATACTGGCCACACAGTAAATGGTGATAGAATGTTTGTAACCAGGGCAACAGTGAAATATTTGTTTTCTAAGGAATAATTAATAAGTTCCAATCATCAATTATTAGTAAATGTGCTGTTACTTCCAAGTTTTCAGTTACTCAATGACTAATTTAACCAAGAAAGTTATAGATTGTGGTAAGAGAGCAGCAGAACCAATAATATATAAATCCATTTCGTTTACCTCTGGTCGCGAAATAACAATAATAGATAAATAATCCGATAATCTCAATCATCGATGCGTGTCTTTGTTTACAATTTCTGAGAAAACCCCCTCTTCAAATTACCGGCAGTAATACGGCCGAGTTGACATGCGAAAGCTGTCAAATATATCGGCATCACTTCCCGGTTGGCAATATCGTTAATCTAGTCATCTGTCTACTTTTTAGTTTGTGGTGTACAAGAAATATGCATAGATTGACATATTTGAACACGCAAATGTTACTATTTTACAAAACATCTGATCGTGTCGTCATCTTTCCTGAAAAATTAATATTCATGAATTCCCGGCCAATCAGACGCGTTAATATTCTAGCACGTGATACAGTGTTGAAATTAATATTCATGAATTCCCGGCCAATCAGACGCGTTAATCTTCTAGCACATGATACGGTGTTGCCCAATAACGAACGGGTAATGAGCTTGGTACTCATATATTAGATACGGGTACAATTCTACAAATTCCTCTCGTTCTCTGACGATCTTTTACGATAAACGATTCTTATTGGAGACGCCGCTACAAAAAAATGTCTGATGCTATAGAATCATAGTGTAAAACATTTGCGTTCGCTTTTTAAATGGCTGATTGCAACCAGCAATGCCACATAGCATAAAATTTGCCATTTATTCGCTGTCAACGCTGAGAAACCCTGGTATGTGTTCGGTTATGTGTAAAGGAATTATTCAATATTGAATAAGGCCTTCCCCCAAAATCTGAAACAGAATTTCGAGAATTGTTATGGTAACATGGCATAATATAAATGTAATTTTCACATCTTATCGGATGAAAATCTGGACGAAACGCTGGTATCTGTTAGTTTTAATACCATTTTTCTTAAATTTATCAATGGCATTCGTGAAATATAAAAAAAAATCCGATAAATTTTGCAAAAAGAGACCAATGTATTTATTCTACAAGGGGTGTCCATTCTTGGAAGCACGTTGGCCAACTAAAATATATTTTATTCATACAAATTTTATATGTACTAAAAGGAATTTTTTTGCCCTTTCTCATGATATATAGTTTTATATGTAGTGGTCTGTTACTTTGCCAAAGATAATTAGTATAGTCGGCATGGTAGCACTACGCCGCTATCACGCCGCTACAGCTTATAGGCTAGGGTTCTAAGCAAGTTTCTAGCTTTTGGCTGTAGGCTTTGCAGCACTTTTTTGTAAATTCTTGGTAGGGCCCAGAGGGTTAAACAGCTTTGTGTTGGATCCCTGTATTGGGAATGCTGACAATAGTATAATGAGCATGATTTGTGAAGATTATTTGGTTCTAGCTAATAATCAAGGCATTCTCACCTGGAATTTATTTGCAACCTCCTTGCCATTGACAGAGAAGCTGAGAGTTCCACTAGCGGTATCAATGGTACAGCCGATCTGAAGACCAATTGATGCTCGTTTATTGGACATATCTGAGGAGCCACCATATCTCTGCAGCAGGTCACCAGCTGACACCATATAACAGTCCTTACGGCAGACACTGACAACAACAAAGAAAGGCGAATTTGTGCAATGTAAGTGACAACAATAAGCATACGCCATAACAAATATTACTTAGAAATATTAATTAAAGAAGAATACTGGTTATATGCATGCTGGCCAAATAATTAACCCTTTAATAGTCAAGCTGGGCAAAACTGGCCTCTGTAGTGGTCTTAAGGAATGCCCGTTTGCAGCCCACGAGAAGACGATTTTTGAAAATTTACCACTGGAATGCCTGGCTCTATAACCGAGCCAGTCATTGGTAAATTTTCTAAAATAACCCTCTCTTGGCCTGCAAATGGACATTCAATATGCTAATATAATGATCTCCTTGATCAAACTTGACCATTATAGGGTTAAATGAATTTTACCATACATGTAACACTGAAGACCATGGTCAGATATTATTGTAGTGCAATCCCAAGTCAGGATCTGGGATGAGGTAATGACACAAGTCATTCAAAAGTTGGCAGGGGGAGGCAGAACCCTCGGCGAATAAAGTGATTTTTCCTTAAGACAATGCCACCAGCTCACTCAGTTATAGAACCATAATTATTGACATTAAGTAGATGCTCTATGGAAATGAATATGTAGTGTCCCGGGGACAGAATATTTCATATTCCCCTCTCCACACATGCCTGCCCGCCCGCACACACGCATACCCCACCCTGTCTAATATCAGGACAATGAGTGAATGATATGTTGAAAGATAACATTGCTCAGATAGGGATATGTAAAAAAATGGAGGGGTCCAATCTGTCACTTGCTATCTGACGTCACAATCAAAATATGTCACTTGCTATCTGACATCACAATCAAAATATGTCACTTGCTATCTGACATCACAATCAAAATATGCCACTGGTTAGCTGATGTCACAATCAAAACATGTCACTTGTAAGCTGATGTCACAATCAGAATGTGTTACTTGTTAGCTGACGTCACAATCAAAATATGTCACTTGTTAGCCGATGTTACAATCAAAACATGTCACTTGTAAGCTGACTTGACAATCAAAATATGTCACTTGCTAGCCGACGTTACAATCAAAATATGTTACTTGCTAGCTGACATCACAATCAAAATATGTCACTTGTTAGCCGATGTCACAATGAAAACATGTCACTTGTAAGCTGACATCACAATCAAAATATGTCACTTGCTAGCTGATGTCACAATCAAAATATGTCACTTTCTAGCTGATGTCACAATCAAAATATGTCACTTGCTAGCTGATGTCACAATCAAAATATGTCACTTGCTATCTGATGTCACAATCAAAACATGTCACTTCTTAGCTGGTGTCACAATCAAAACATGTCACTTGTTAGCTGATGTCACAATCAAATCATGTCACTTGTAAGCTGACATCACAATCAAAACATGCCACTTGTTAGCTGACATCACAATCAAATCATGTCACTTGTTAGCTGATGTCACAATCAAAACATGTCACTTGTTAGCCGACGTCACAATCAAAATATGTCACTTGTTAGCTGACATCACAATCAAAATATCTCACTTGCTATGGGTCCGGAAAATATTCGAAAAGTCCAAGTGGGGCGCCAAAAAATTTGCTTTGGTTGACTTCAGTCTAGTTTCTGAATTATTCTGACTTCTGAGTATCTCTAGAATCTAGTCTATAATTTACAGTGTACATATTGACTCTTTCAACAACAAGTCTCTGAAAGAGTAAACTCTGCAATGACTCATCTATCAAATATTTTGCAAGTAATATGACTGGAAAGCATTGCTGCCTTCGCCAGATATGACATCCAGTCAGATTAACTTCAAAATATTCAATAGAAATAGCATATGCTATAGTACTATACAATGGAAAGAATCTCTTCAGTGATTTGTCGTTAGGAGCATTAAAAAATACTAATTCTCCAAAGTTAATGCAGCATTGCTGTTTCTGAGTAATCATGATGTAGTTTCTTGACACATTACCGTTAACATGTTAAAAAATAATACTCAAGACATTTTCTTTGTCATTTTTATTAGCATATTATTTAAGGGCAACCTTGATCTGTGGCGACCAACCTCAAAATGGGTGAAATGGCGTCACAGGTTGCCCTGGGGGGAACCTGATTTTTTTTTTTTTCTACCTCTTGTCTAATTGATTTCAAAATTCCCAACAGCTTACCCTCTAGTTACCTTGCCCGTAGTGTCCTTCCGCCAAATTAGGTTGAAATCCACGAAGCAGGTTACTGAGTAGTGTTTTGACAATTTCTGGTAAATTTTTCACAAAATCTCAGATTTTCACCTAAAGAATTGATCAATCACAATATTGAATAGAAGTTCTAGAGCTTACCACCATAGAAACTGTCTAACCAAGTTTGGTTGAATTATGTCAAGCAACTAAGGATGAGTCGCAGCATTTTCACAATTTCCGATAAATTTTTCATAAAATCTAAGATTTTCACCCAAACAAGAATTCTGTGGAAATAATCTCGCCTGTCTCCTGTTTATCACAGTGACCTTGACCATTGACCTTGTGACCTCAATGTTAGCATGCTGCTTCCTAACATTATAGGTAACCATGTATTGGAAGTGTAGTTCCAATAGTATTAACCAATCCTGAAATGTAAATGATTTGCTAAACGGAAAAACTTAAAATTCAGAAAGTAGAGGTAAATAGCAAGATCGGACTGACCTTGACCTTTGACCTAGTGACCTCATCATGATGTCTCCTTGTGTACATGCAACCATGTGTCCCGGTTACGTTCTAATAGGATTAAACAATCATAAAACATAGGCAAATATGCTAAACTTAATGTTGGAAATAGACATGACAGAGGTCAAATACCAAGGCTACAATGACCTATAGCTTTGACCTAGTGATGTCACCATCAGCACACATCTTCCTTATGGCATAGGGAACCATGTGTCTAGGATTGGTTCCAGTAGAATTAAGCAATCCTAAAATATAGGCAAAGATGATCCGCTAAACGCAAAAACTTAACATTGACGCTTTTGCTTAGCAGACGAGACAAAAACTAACCAACCAAAATTCTGAATAGAACTTCTGGAGGGTACCAGGATAGGATCCTTCCAGCCAAATTTGGTTGAAATCTGTCAACTCGTTAAGGAGAAAAAACAATTTGATGGTCGGATGATGGATGGGCGGATGACAGCTGGATGGATGATGACGGCCAGCCACCATGGCATAGGCTCATTAGCCCCACTGAGCTAATTATAAATGTACACCTAAATATTTTGAAATTAATTTGACTTGGATCTCCATAAGCAGCAGCAGCAGCTTGCAGTTTAATTAATTTAAAAAAAAGCCAACAGCTGTAGTTACCTTGAAATTGGAATTCTGGGAATTCACGGTTCAAAGTGTTAAAATTGATTCAAATGTGTGTTCAAAGTGGGCAGAGCTAAGCCAACAGGCAGGGCATGGCTAGAAATGTGTCCTTCTATTGACAGCCAGATCCACATTATGCTAAAGTGTAAGCAAACTCTCTCATACAATGCCTAGGTCTAAAAGCAGCTTCACTGTAATAGTAACATGTCCAGGTAAAGAACAGATATGACAAATACACTATAATATATAAAAAATTCTGCTTCAACATTTTGAAATTAATTTGACTGGACACTATTGCTGGCGAAAGCACCAACATCTTTCAGTCAAGTTAGTTACAAAATATTAAACAGATTAACAGTATGGTTGGTTTCAAATTGTGATAATGTGATTTCAAATATGAAATGCTTCAACAGGTGTCCAAGTCTGATCAGAAAATACACGGATAACACAACAGGACTCACCTTTGCTTAATCGTGTAATCCATATCCAAACTCGACACTATCACATGTCGAACTTTGCGAAGATCAAATGTCTGAGTGAGCATATGAAAGCTCGGTGTAACCCAACCGACAAACACCTGATTAGGATCTTGTCCAGGAAATACCCTCACAGAATAATAATATTCATGGATTTCCTGAACCTGTAAATTCAATGCATGAATCTCTTCGTCTGTCTGGATTAAGTCATCCAATGAACTCATTTCTCGCTTTTTATTCGCAAAGTTTTTACGTCCAACGGCATCTTGGAATTCAAATGGAACAAAGCTTTGTGCTACATGAATGTCATCGTCACCAGCCACTGTATCGCTAGCTTCCGACTCAGTCGTCACTTTTGCTACTGGCAATGTACGAACCTTTTTCTCCTTATTTGTAAGTCGAAATGAACCTGTCCGTGTTTCAGGTTTCTTAGAGTTATGCGGAGATGGTTCCCGTGATCGGGCCTTCTTAAAAATGGCGGTGAATGGAACTTTGGCCTTTTTACCTTTCTCAGTTAATGCACGAGCAGAGTCTATTATCCCTGAAATTGACACTTTAGACCCTGAGCGGTCTTTCCTGCCTGGCACATCCAGTGTATTAGACTTTAGAACGGACTCGGTTAGCGTCGATTCACTGACGGCTGATTTCATACCTCTCCCGATCGCACTTGAAGATTCATCAAGCGAGTGGCCTTTATCCTTTGATCCTTGACGAAATGTTTTGCGTCGATCCGAAACTTCGATTGTATGGTCTTCAGTGTAGCCTCGATGCATAGCTGTTTTGTAATAAGCCAAAGGATTATGTCCGAGTCATAGGAAAGTGAATAAAAACAGTATCAAGTTTCAATTGTGCAATGTTTAAACTTTTAGTGGTAAAACCGGCTCATAATTGGCAGTGGTCTTGAGAAATGTCCATTTACAGGACAAAAGCATAGTAATTTTGACAATTTTACCACTGGAAAGACTGGCTCGATAACCAAGCCAGTCATTAGTGGTAAATTTTCAAAATAATCTGCTCTTGACCTGCAAACGGACATTCGATATTATATGTTAAGTGATAAACTGAATCTTCGCCGCATAAGAAGAGAGGAGTGAAGAATGAATGAAAGCGTGTGGTGATTCATGCAAAGAGCTCACAATTGTATGTAAAATTGTCTACTTTTTATCACTCCTCATCCAGTAACGGTCATGTCAGCAGAAATTTAAGCATCCATCGCGTCCATTTATTTAACACAATGAGAACTTTAACTAAGATGAAAGGACTGAAGTGTATAATGTTAGGCTTACATTAAAATAGAGATTTACCTGTAGAGGTATTAAAGTAACAGAGAAATATACAGGACCTTATACCGAATACTGATACTTCATCAGTGTCCAAAAAACCCAACTATACGGTGACAACAATGTGGGTGTTTTGACATTGAGAACACTATGAATAAAACAATGATGAGGATGACGATGAAGAGGAGGCAGCAGCAGGGAGTAGGACAAACAAGAAAACATTCATGTTCATAGGACAGAAATAACTCACTTTTCCGGAGTGTGAGATCCGGCCCGTTGGCCAGTTGATTCTGACGAGGACGGTACTCCTCAGTATCTGATGATAAGAAGATAGATGATAAGAAGATAGATGGTTAGCAAACAGAATATAAAGATAATTTTAGCACTTTAACACGCAAGCAAGCCAAAACCTAATTCTGTGGTGTTAATAAGAAATGTTCATTTACAGAAGAGAATTTTCAAAAATTTGATAACAGCCAGTCATTCAAGTGGTAAATTTTCAAAAATCTCTAGGCCTGCAAAGGAACATTTTCTATGATAAGATTTTAATTTTCTTGACCAAATTTGGTGATTAAAGGGCTAAGTAGTAAGGCAGGAAAATTAAATGTCCACTAGAAGCGTCTATTATTAGCGCAAGTGCTGTTAGTCAAGGTGTATATATAGAGGTCCTTTCAGACTAACCCTATACTGGTCAAGCCGGTCAAAACCAGCATCTGCAGTGGTCCTGAGAAATGTCCATTTGCAGACCAAGAGAAGAATATTTTGAAAATTTACCACTGGACTGGCGCGATAACCATGACAGTCACTCCAGTGGTAAATTTTCAAAAAGAGTCTTCCCTAGGCCTGCAAATGGACATTTTCCATGAGAAAATCTATTTTTTAAAAACAAATTCAAGTGTTAAAGATTAGATATAAAATTGTGATCCTCTCAGATGTCTACTAGTGTTATGTCACAAGCATGCTGTGATATCTGCAATATAGATCAACAACACAGATACGTCAGCAAAATGAACTGACACAGGAGCTACAGAAACAGGACATGGTTAGAAAAAGCTACCACGGCGACTCATACAACTGATGATGCACAGCGTACTAATAACAATTTAATAGATATCTTCAGAGAAATTAAATTCACACACAAATCACCATAGCAATCATTTCATAACAGGTTGTCACTACCTGTTAATCCTCTTACTGACAAATCTCTGAAAATGTAAATTGTTTACAATTTATAGCATATTCTGTTGAATATTTTGAACTTAATTTGACACAATAATTTCATAATATTCAACAGTTTTCTTGTTTGTTTGCCCTCAGATTGAGATATGGGGAATTTATAAGTGAGAGTTCCATGTATCTCATTTTCAAGGCAACTATACAGGAAAACTGTCAAATATTTTGAAATTAATTTGACTGGAAGCCATTGCTAGGCAGCAACCACTTCTATCCAAATTAATTTCAAAATATTCAACAGAATAAGGTGTATATCGTCAAGAATATTTGTTTTCAGGGATTGGTCAGTGAAATGGGTAAAACACTGCAAATATTAGAGAAGAACATGTCATAGATCAGGATGTATCCTGGCAGTATAGCTTTTGGATGCACATGCCGCGTATCCTGGCAGTATACCTTTGGGATGCATGTGCCGCATATCCTGGCAGCATAGCGTTTGGACACAAGCGCTGCGTATCCTGGCAGTATACCTCTTGGATGCACTTTCCGCGTATCCTGGCAGTATACCTTTTGGAAGCACGCGCTGCGTATCCTGGCAGTATGCCTTTTGGATACATGTGCAGTGTATCCTGGCAGTATGCCTTTTGGATGCACGTGCCGCATATCCTGGCAGTATGCCTTTTGGATAGACATGCCGCGTATCCTGGCAGTATGCCTTTTGGATGCACGTGCCGCATATCCTGGCAGTATGCCTTTTGGATGAACGTGCCGCGTATCCTGGCAGTATGCCTTTTGGATGCATGTGCCGCGTATCCTGGCAGTATACCTTTTGGATGCACACGCCGCGTATCCTGGCAGTATACCTTTTGGAAGCACGCGCCGCGTATCCTGGCAGTATGCCTTTTGGATACATGTGCAGTGTATCCTGGCAGTATGCCTTTTGGATGCACGTGCCGCATATCCTGGCAGTATGCCTTTTGGATAGACATGCCGCGTATCCTGGCAGTATGCCTTTTGGATGCACATGCCGCGTATCCTGGCAGTATGCCATTTGGATGCACGTGCCGCGTATCCTAGCAGTATACCTTTTGGATGCACGTTCCACGTATCCTGGCAGCATAGCTTTTGGATGCACGCGCCGCGTATCCTGGCAGTATGCCTTTTGGATACATGCGCCGCGTATCCTGGCAGTATGCCTTTTGGATACACGCGCCACGTATCCTGGCAGTATACCTTTGGGATGCATGCGCCGCGTATCCTGGCAGTATGCCTTTTGGATACACGCGCCACATATCCTGGCAGTATACCTTTGGGATGCATGTGCCGCATATCCTGGCAGCATAGCGTTTGGACACACGCGCTGCGTATCCTGGCAGTATACCTCTTGGATGCACTCGCCGCGTATCCTGGCAGTATACCTTTTCGAAGCATGCGCCGCGTATCCTGGCAGTATGCCTTTTGGATACATGTGCAGTGTATCCTGGCAGTATGCCTTTTGGATGCACGTGCCGCATATCCTGGCAGTATGCCTTTTGGATGCACATGCCGCATATCCTGGCAATATGCCTTTTGGATGAACGTGCCGCATATCCTGGCAATATGCCTTTTGGATGAACGTGCCGTGTATCCTGGCAGTATGCCTTTTGGATGCATTTGCCGCATATCCTGGCAGTATGCCTTTTGGATGCACGTGCCGCGTATCCTGGCAGTATACCTTTTGGAGGCACATGCCGCATATCCTGGCAGTATACCTTTGGGATGCACACGCCGCGTATCCTGGCAGCATAGCTTTGGGATGCATGTGCCGCGCATCCTGGCAGTATACCTTTTTGGATGCACGTGACGCGCATGCAGCATAGCTTTTGGATGCACACGCCACCTATCCTGGCAGCATAGCTTTTGGATGCATGCGCCACATATCCTAGCAATATACCTTTTGGATGCATGCGCCGCATATCCTAGCAATATACCTTTTGGATGCATGCGCCACGTATCCTGGCAGCATAGCTTTTGGATGCACGCGTCGCGTATCCTGGCAGTATACCTTTTGGATGCACGCGCCGCGTATCCTGGCAGTATACCTTTTGGATGCACGTGCCGCGTATCCTGGCAGCATAGCTTTTGGATGCCCGCGTCGCGTATCCTGGCAGTATACCTTTTGGATGCACGTGCCGCGTATCCTGGCAGTATGCCTTTTGGATGCACGCGTCGCGTATCCTGGCAGCATAGCTTTTGGACGCACGCGTCGCGTATCCTGGCAGTATACCTTTTGGATGCACGTGCCGCGTATCCTGGCAGCATAGCTTTTGGATGCACGTGCCGCGTATCCTGGCAGCATAGCTTTTGGATGCACGCGCCACGTATCCTGGCAGTTTACCTTTTGGATGCACGTGTCGCGTATCCTGGAAGTAGAGCTTTTCACCCACCCCAACGTTATACTGAGCATGCTTGTACATAAAGCCACAAAAAAATACAGTAAACACACACATACGATATAAATAAAACCTTTACAAATAAGCAGCGATGGCCTATTAAAGCAGTGATGGTGGTCCGTTATTAAAACATATGGTTAAAAAGACTGTCACACATGACCACTTGGTGAGATAAACAGGACATTAAGGGTGGACTATGGAAGACGGACAGATAGACACATGACCACTTGGTGATTTAAACGGGACATTAAGGGTGGACTATGGAAGACGGACAGATAGACACATGACCACTTGGTGAGATAAACAGGACATTAAGGGTGGACTATGGAAGACGGACAGATAGACACATGACCACTTGGTGATTTAAACGGGACATTAAGGGTGGACTATGGAAGACGGACAGATAGACACATGACCACTTGGTGATTTAAACAGGACATTAAGGGTGGACTATGGAAGACGGACAGATAGACACATGACCACTTGGTGATTTAAACGGGACATTAAGGGTGGACTATGGAAGACGGACAGATAGACACATGACCACTTGGTGATTTAAACGGGACATTAAGGGTGGACTATGGAAGACGGACAGATAGACACTTGACCACTTGGTGATTTAAACGGGACATTAAGGGTGGACTATGGAAGACGGACAGATAGACACATGACCACTTGGTGATTTAAACGGGACATTAAGGGTGGACTATTGAAGACGGACAGATAGACACATGGCCATGTAGATGGACATGTTGTCATCACCATAGTTCTGAGTAAAAAAATCAGTTGAACGAAAACATATAAACATTATCATGCAAATAAAGACAATGGACCCTTCCAGTTTTAGCTATGCCCCACCCATCTTTAGCTAAGCTCCACCCAGACCTCACTCATGTTGGGATTGATCGTCTCTGAACACCCTGACTATCAATTTCCAGAAAATTATACAAGTTGTTGAATATTTTGAAACTAATTTGACTGGGTGCGCCCAATTCAATCAACAACGCTTAGTCCGTCACCAATTAAGCATGCATGACGAACTTATCTACGTCATTCATGACATCCTTGATTATGATGTCATCCTTCACGTCACGTAGTTGATTATGACATCATATAATGGATGGATAAACTGGAAAGGTCCATTATGTAAGTTAATTGTTTGTAGTTTTGATACACATCAATACCTGTGCACAGGTGAGGTAAAGAATCTAAGCTCTGAGTGCGTCTTAAAGGAGGACTCTCATCTAGTGCAGCAAAACAACACATTTGTGCAACAACAGCAAACATGCAAAGATAACGCAATTTTATGTCATACATTCCATGTCTAAGTTTCTTATATAAGTACAATGAAAGCTAAAATAACCTCAGTAGCAAAGTAAACACCAAATTGAATTTAAATGCATCCCTGACTAATAAGATATTTTCCAGCAACTTATAACTCAGTGTTATTGTAATAGAAGAAATTCATATTACTAATTGACCTTACTAAAAATGTTAATCAGTAAAATCAAAGGAAAATATTAAACGAATTATTTAAAAATATAAATTGGTCACGGTTCAAGTCTTATTTACACAGCATAGTTTTTAATATTATTAGAGTTTAATCATTTCAGCAACTATTTATTAATTACAAGTAATTACAGCTACAAAATGTCGTCAAAATATTACAAGTAATTATAGCTACAAAATGTGGTTAAAACATTACAAGCAAAATGAAGACTTTAGTCTTTATTTTTAACTACTGTAACTAATATTGTAAAGTAAGTGAGAAAGTTAGAAGAGAAACACAAATATTACAATTACTGAAGACAACAGCAACTAGAAAATGTAGTTTGACTCAGAGGGCCGCGCCCCCCCCCCAACCTCTACCACCCACCACACCCCCACTGAACATACCTTTTGTCTATGTAGTAGTTAGCAATTTTATTCAAAGCATTCATATTATTAAAAAACCCATTAAAAACAAGTTTCATTAAAATATCTGTAGTGTTTCTGTATGATATGCTGTTTACAGGAACATTGACAAAAATCGTGAGTTTTTGCATTAAGAAGACAATTTTCACCAAAAGTCTTGAACCTATAAAGGTGAATCCTTCAAAAGGCACATCTACCCATCATAAAGAAGCCACCTACCAAGTTCCCTTAAATTATCTTAAGCGATGCTGTATGATATGGTGTTTACAAGAAAATTTACAAAAATCGTGAGTTTTTGCATCAAAAAGCCAATTTTCACCAAGCATCTTGGACCTATAAAGGTGACTCATTGAAAAGGCACATCTACCCATCATAAAGAAGCCACCGGCAAAGTTTCATTAAATTATTTTAAGTGATTCTATATGATATGATGTTTACGAGAGCATTGACAAAAATCTGGATCTTTTGCATTAAAAAGTAAATTTACACCCAAAATCTAGGACCTATAAAGGTGAATCACTGAAAAGGCACATCCACCCATCATAAAGAAGCCACCTGTCAAGTTTCATTAAATTATTTTAAGCCAATCTGTATGATATGATGTTTACGAGATATTGTGGACAGACAGACAGACAGACAGATGGACAGATAGATGGACAGACGCAGTGATTGCTTTAAGGCTTCCCTAATTAAGTGATTATCTTTACATGAACAATGTATTTTAGAATCAGTAGTTAGCAAGAAACCCATTTGGCCGTTTTACAATCTGAGTAGTTTCAATCTATTCTACTTACCCAGTACAAAGTGTCAGTTTTATGCAGGTAATTATCAATTAGCATGTTAGATGTTAAGTACGCATTGTTCCCGTCACTCCTTAACCCTTTGATGTTCACACCGGCCCAAACCGTCCTCTGCTATGGTCTTGTGGAATGTCCATTTACAGGCTATGAGAACGCGCAAGTTTTGAAAATTTACCACTAGGAATGACTAGCTCGATAACTGAGCCAGTGATAAATTTTCAAAAAGTGTATTCTCTTGGCCTGGAACTGGACATTCAATAAGAAAATATTTAAATTTTTTTTGGACCAAATTTGACCATTAAAGGATTAAATGTAAGATTGTAGTGAATTCATGTCTGGTCGTCTGTCTGTCTGTCTGTTCATCCATGTATCTCAGAAAATACTGATTAGATTTGAGTCATACAAGACAGCTTGTTACCCGAATCTTGAATTTCCATATTTAACCCTATAACACTCATATTAGCCAAAAAACGGCTTTTACAGTGGTCTTGAGAAATGTCGATTAATCAAGCCAGTCATTCCAATGATAAATTTTCAAAAACAGTCTTCTCTTGGTCTGCAAATTGACATTTTGATATCAATGTTCTATCTTTTACTGTGTCAATATAAAAAAAATCTGGCGTACATTTTTAAACAATTTCGGTGGAAGATGTTGCTTTCTCCGACGGCACTATCTCCCACCAAATTTGTTTAAAATGAGTTAAAATTGTTCATCTGTTAATTTAATTTGAAAATTTAAAGTTTTGACACCAGAGTGATAAGGGTTAAATCACTGGATTGAGATAAGATCAAATTCCAGATCTATGGACATCTCCGACATTACAGATCCAATTTGACTCAAACGTTAACACAAGAAAGGTCGTTACGGTACATTAGGATTTGCAATCTTTAGGTCACAATCTGGATTTAAAAAGCTGGATCTGGGTTCTGATCATATTCAAGATTTTTTAAATCTAAAAAAAATTCGAAACATTCTGAAAACTCTGATTGCAGTTGTTTAACCGTTTAATGGTCATGCCAGCCCAAACTGACCTCTGCAGTGGTCATGTCGATGGCCATTTATAGGGCAAAGGAACATTTTTGAAAGTCTACCACAGGAATGACTGGCTCGATAACCAATCTAGTCGTTTGAGTGGTAAATTTTCAAAATCCAGCCTCCTCTTATGTTCTAAATGGACATGCACTATGCAACAATCTCATTTTTCTTCACCAATCCTGACTTTTCAAGGGTTAAGAAACAATTTATCTTATTTTATCATGCGGTTAGTCTTGTGGCAAATATATAATTATATATATATATATGGAATGACAACACCAGGCACATAACAATCACTAACAAAAATACCAAAAAAATCTTTGAAAACCTTGCGAATGGATGAATCCACTTATAGCTATGCCACGCCCATCTTTAGCTAAGTTCCATCCATGCCTTAGCACGTGTTTGGATAGATCAAACCCTGTTGACTATTTTGAAACTAATTTGACTGGGTGTTGTTGCTGCCTATGCAAATTAGTTTCAAATTATTCAACAGAATGTTTATTGAATTATAGACATAAAAATCTTACAACTGAAGGCCTATTAAGCGTTCATGATGCACTTAGATACTCCATCACTATGCAATTGATTGTGATGTCGGCCTACGTGTGACATACTTGATAATGGTGTAATATACTTGATCGACAGATTCATTAATTATATGTCCTGAAAAACAATCTCTTTCACAGTTAGATGTGTCAAGTTATTATTAATTTTATCCCATATCATTCACCAGGTAAAGTTATCCTCTAAGATATGCTCTAACCATTCGGTTAAAGAATAATTATTTCACATAATAGGGAGAGCGCCCCATCTATGATTCAAATCTAATCACTGCTAGTTTTCTGTTATCTCAGATATGATCAGGAGAAACTGATGCAGAATATAAATTACAAATCCTTTTTAAATATCATGCAAATGTACATGAGTGCTTATAATAGTGGAGTTAGTTCCCTTATCCACCAGGCGGATACAGAATTTGCAGAAGTGAGGGTGAAATGGGTGTGCATTAGGCAGGATATCCCACGTAGATCCGTTCCTGTTATGTAAAGACCCTTACCTGCTTTGGTACTGTCATCAAATGATCCACCCTCGCTGTAGTTAGCGTCATTGTAGCCGTCATCGCGCTCGTCGTCGTCATCATCATGGCGTATGTTCTCTCTGTTCATGTGGTGCTCTAAAGCTGATAGCTGTACTCGTCTTTCTCTGTGCAAACACATGATCAGTTAGTGAACAACAGTGAATCACATGACCATTCTGTTCACGCAGTCAATCACATGATCACTCAGTTCACATAAGGAACCACACACAGTCAAGTTATCTTGAATGAATACTACTCACAAGTCAGCGGTCTAGCCAATTGTCTTTTCAGTGAAGATTATCTAATATTAGGCGCAAACGAATTTAGGTAGAGTTACACAGATAAGTTAATATTGTAGCATTTGGCTAACAAATTTGAAAATGATGCCGATGATTGGGTGTGTGTCATAAACTATTGGAAGTAAGTATACTTCAAACACACTATTTGAAATTTCTGGTTAATAGCTCAGAAATAACTTAAATTGTTTCGCAAACAAAATAAAATGTACTGTTGAATAATTGATTGGATTGGAAGACATTGCTGAGTAATTATGTTTCCAATAATCACAAGAACATTTGTTATATCCCATTCCAAATTGTATTAACTAGTTACGGTTTTCTTATTTATGAGCTGTACTGTAACTTACTGACAAATTAACCCTCTAAGTTTAATCATTGAAAGTCCAGGGTCTCGATTTCAAGACAAGTATACAGGACCACTGTTGAATATTTTAATAACTAATTTGAATGGAACCTGTTGCTGTAATAGGCAGCAAACAGCTTTCGGTCAACCTATTTAAAAAATATTCACTAGAATATTCTTTACATGATAAAAGAATTTGTGGCTTCTGGTCTATACGGGTTGATGAGTTAGGGAAAGAGGGCAGTAGGGAGTGAGGGAGGGGAGGGGAGGTAGGAGAGGGATGGGTGGCGAGGTGAGGGAGGAGAGGGATGGGTGGCGAGGTGAGGGCGGGAGGGAGGAATGGTGGGGAGGGGAAAGAGATGGGTGGGGACGGGGAGGGAGGGAGGTGAGGGAGGGGCAGGGAGAGGGAGAGAGGGGGCAAGGGATGGGAGGAAGCAAGGGAGGGAGAGGGAAGGAGGAAGGGAGCAAGGGAGAGGGAGGCAGCAAGGGAGGGAGGGCGGGAGGGAGCATGCCAGAGAATAAATAAGTGATGACAGTAAAGAATTGCTGTGATGCTGTGACCTGTAGAGATTTGAGAATGAAGTATTTTCCTTGTTTTACCTTTGGAAGAATCTATCGTGACACTTGACGGGCAGAGAGAGGCGCATATACTCAAGCCGCACCTTCTCCAGTGTGCCGAAAGCTTTTGACATCACCTTCAAACACGGCGTCACATTGGCTCTAAACAAAAAGTCTTATAGTTATTAAAATCAGATTAAAAACATATCAGAAATTATAACTTTGCAAAAATCACAACACGTATAAATGAATAGGTAATTAAGGTAACATGTCTTAAGTGACCCACTTATGGAGCCATAGTCTGTCTAAAGCGACCACTTTATAGAGCCACAGTTAAACTTTTCTTACATGACCACCTTAGTCACAGTTAATGACTCCTGGTTTCTTAACCCTTTAATGGTCAAGCCAGCCAAAACTGGCCTTGCAGTGGTCTCAAAGAATTTCCATTTGTAGGCCAAGAGAGGACTATTTTAGAAAATATACCGCTAGTATGCCTGGCTCGTCAATCCAGAGGTAAATTTTCAAAAATAGTCCTCTCTCGGCCTACAAATGGACATTCTATAAGCAAATATTTTGATTTTTGATAGTGGCTCTTTATAAGAGGGTCTTTCAACCACAGTCTTAAAGAACCACAATCATTTGTAAGTGAAACTAGGCTCTCTCTCTCTCCCTCCCTCCCTCCATCCATCCATCCATCCCCTTATGAAATAAACAATCTTTTTAAAGGATATGTAATATTTAGCCAGTCACATCTAATATCACTTCCATGATGAGGTTTTTGAGGTATACATTAAACATAGTCATAAGGCAGCGAAAATTTGTATCGTAAAATTGTGTTGAATTCTTATGGTATTGTCTCAGTTTTAGAGAATGAATTTCGACTTTTTCTTGAAATATACCTAACATAACTCCACACCCGTTCTCAGAGATGCTGGTTTGGAATTTGTTATCATCCTAATAGAAGCCTAGGCTACTACAAGGAGAAATATGGCAGTCTTCTCTTGCCCAGCAAATGGACATTGCTCAAGCCCACTGCAGAGGATGTTTTTTGCTGCCTTGACCATTAAAGACAACTTTGACTGAATTGGACAGGTAAATGAGTAAAGCAATTAGACTTACCCGCCAGGTATTCTTGACACTTGTAGTCTTGGATGGTTGTTATTATCAAGTGGCTCAAATATTGGCAGTTCTTTACCATACCACAGGCTCATATTTCTTGTCATATTTCTGAAATAAACCAAGAATCATTTTTTCAACAAGGTATATATTTGCAGTCAATATATAGTATATAAGAACTATGGATTTATAAATCTACTAAGTCAGAACATATATCAGAGAGCATTTTACCCACCACCCACTCCAGCCCAGCCCTCTATGATCTGACACTGTCCACAACAACGGAATCTTGATCTGATCTATTGATCCATGCTGCACTGACCAATATGACCTTCTTTACTGAAGACATATTCTGTGAAAAATTTGAAAGTATTTTTTACTGGAACCGGCTATTGGAGAGAAATTGTTTCCAATATTCCTGCTATTGGAGAGAAATTGTTTCCAATATTTTCAATATCTTACAAGCATTGATGATCACCATAAGCATAACCGTTGACATTTTTTACTTTCTTACGTTACTAAGTTTCTTTGCTTTGCCAAGGGCACTTTGAAGGTTAGGTGTAGTGAAGATATATTCACACGATTGTCCAGAAGCACAAAGTCACTAATATGGTCACCATAAGCTTGACCTCTTGACATGTATATTTTGATGCTAGTATGCATATATGTACGCAACGCATAGGTGCAGAATGCATAAATCCATTTTCTCAGTCAATCACATGACGTCATAATCAACTAAGTGACGTGTAGGATGACCTCATAATCATTGCGTCATAAATGACTAGATTTAGTCCATCTTAAACGGTTAATAGTTCATCAGGTTGTATGAATGTATGTCTTTAACCATTTAATAAACATGCTGTTGAATATTTTGGAACTAATTTGACTGGGTGCTGCTGTTGCCGCTATTAGCAGCAACAGCACCTAGTCAAATTAGTTTCAAACTATTCAACAGCTTACCTGTAGTTTTCTGGAAAATGATAGTGAGGGAGTTTAGGGATTGATCGATCCCAACATGAGTGAGTTGTGGGTGGACCTTAGCTAGAGATGGGTGGGGCATAGATAAAACTGGAAAGGTCGATTGCATGGAAATGAGACACTTACACACAAAATGGTTCATATCCTTCTTGTAGACCACAATATGTGAAGTACTTCAAGGAATTCACATCCTGGAACAAGAAAATGACAAACATTGCGATGATTAGATCATTCAGCATGCACTCGAAATGCCCAAGCCAGAACATTTATCTACATAGTACTTCAACGCTCAAAGAGAGACGCATTTACCTACAGAGTACTTCAACGCTCAAAGAGAGACGCATTTACCTACAGAGTACTTCAACGCTCGAAGAGAGAAGCATTTACCTACAGAGTACTTCAAAGCTCGAAGAGAGAAGCATTTACCTACAGAGTACTTCAACGCTTGAAGAGAGAAGCATTTACCTACATAGTACTTCAACGCTCGAAGAGAGAAGCATTTACCTACAGAGTACTTCAAAGCTCGAAGAGAGAAGCATTTACCTACAGAGTACTTCAACGCTCGAAGAGAGAAGCATTTACCTACATAGTACTTCAACGACCTACACAGTACTTCAACACTCGAAGAGCGCTTCAATGCTCGAAGAGAGAAGCATTTACCTACAGAGTAGTTCAACGCTCGAAGAGAGAAGCATTTAACTATAGAGTCCTTCAATGCTCGAAGAGAGAAGCATTTATCTACAGAGTACTTCCATGCTCGAAGAGAGAAGCATTTATCTACAGAGTACTTCAAAGCTCTAATATAGAAGCATTTACCTACATAGTACTTTAACACTCAGAGAGCAGCATTTACCTACAGAGTACTTCAAGGCTCTAAGAGAGAAGCATTTACCTACATAGTACATCAACGCTCAGAGAGAAGCATTTACCTACTTAGTACTTCAACGATCTACACCGTACTTCAAACCTCGAAGAGAGCTTCAATGCTCGAAGAGAGAAGCATTTACCTAGATAGTACTTCAACGCTTGAAGAGAGAAACATTTACCTACATAGTACTTCAACACTCAAACAGAGAAGCATTTACCTACAGAGTACTTCAACGCTCGAAGAGAGAAGCATTTACCTACATAGTACTTCAACGATCTACACCGTACTTCAAACCTCGAACAGAGCTTCAACGCTCGAAGAGAGAAGCATCCTAGATAGTACTTCAACGCTTGAAGAGAGAAACATTTACCTACATAGTACTTCAACACTCCAACAGAGAAGCATTTACCTACAGAGTACTTCAACGCTCGAAGAGAGAAGCATTTACCTACAGAGTACTTCAACGCTCAAAGAGAGAAGCATTTACCTACAGAGTACTTCAATGCTCAAAGAGAGAAGCATTTACCTACAGAGTACTTCAACGCTCAGAGAGAAGCATTTACCTACAGAGTACATCAACGCTCGAAGAGACGCATTTACCTACAGAGTACTTCAATGCTCAAAGAGAGAAGCATTTACCTACAGAGTACTTCAACGCTCAGAGAGAAGCATTTACCTACAGAGTACATCGACGCTCGTAGAGATGCATTTACCTACAGAGTACTTCAACGCTCGAAGAGAGAAGCATTTACCTACAGAGTACTTCAAAGCCCGAAGAGAGAAGCATTTACCTACATAGTACTTCAACAACCTACAGAGTACTTCAACGCTCGAAGAGAGCTTCAACGCTCGAAGAGAGAAGAATTTACCTACAGAGTACTTCAACGCTCGAAGAGAGAAGCATTTACCTACAGAATCCTTCAATGCTCGAAGAGAGAAGCATTTACCTACAGAGTACTTCAACGCTTGATTAGAGAAGCATTTACCTAGAGTACTTCAACGCTTGAAGAGAACCAAAATCAACGATTGCATTTTTAGTTTGCGTCTCACAACGAGTATGTTATTCTGTCTGTTAGTTTGTCTGTCAAATTTTTGGCATTTCTGACAAAGCTGCCTAATTCACAACTATGGCGTGTCACACTTGTTAAGGCACTGGTCGCTTTGCTTTATAGTACTGTAAAATAAAACTACTCTATGTCACAAGGATGCTTGCTCGGTTGAAATTGGATGTGAAAGTTTAATTTCCTTATTTACTTATATCAAAGGCATCTATATTTATCCAAACAAGTTCATGGAATTCTCTAAACATCAAATACACCTAGTCCCATCCAGCAGTCCTCTTCAATGGCATACCTGTCCTGATCAAGCGTCAACTGAGCTAATGATATACAGATCATCAATAACTTAAATGTCATACCTGTCCCATGTTCATTCTGGCTTTTTGATGCGTACCCAATGTCACTGCCGGTACAAAACCTGTAAAATCAGAACAACACAGAAGCATTAACCCTTCACCGAAGAATTCCCAATATCTAATTTTCAACGCTACCCCACAGCGAAATAAACCAAGAATCATTTTTTCAACAAGGTATATATTTGCAGTCAATAGATAGTATATAAGAACTACGGATTTATAAATCTACCAAGTCAGAACATATATCAGAGAGCATTTTACCCACAACCCACTCCAGCCCAGCCCTCTATGATCTGACATTGTCCACAACAACGGAATCTTGATCTGATCTATTGATCCATGCTGCACTGACCAATATGACCTTCTTTACTGAAGACATATTCTGTGAAATAGAGAGAAAAAACCACCATAGCCATATCATATGATGCACATACAGAAAACTGGTAACACATCAAATGTGATGGAAAACAAGGTCATGATGTTTAATCAAAATTTGATGTGGCATTGCAGAAGCATAGCTGCTTTTAAAACCGCATCCAAAAACCTTAGCCAAAAATACCAAGGGAGTCCAAATGAGATGAAAATTCTGTACAGAAAATTCATGAATATCCTAAAATTCTAACAACGGTTGGAATGAAGATTTCATCCTTTTATAGTGTAGATCAATTCTGCAGTTTCATTAAAATTAGATGAGCAATTGAAATATAAGCCAATGAAAAAAACCTTAACCAAAAGTACATGCACAGAAAATACATAAAAATTCTCTAAGTCCAATCATGAAAAATATGGATAAGATGTTCCAAAATGATATTGGTTGCCATGGAGATGATGCTATCTCCATGGCAACCAATATCATTTTGGAACATCTTATCCATATTTTTGTATAGTGTAGACCAATTCTGCAAGGATTCATTGAAATTGGATGAGCAATTGATGAAATATAAGCCAATGAAAAAAACCTTAACCAAAAGTACAGGCACAGAAAAGCCATGAAAAATATGGCTAAGATGTTCCAAAATGATATTGGTTGCCATAGAGATAGCATCCTTGTATAGTGTAGCCCAATTCTGCAGTTTCACTGAAATTAGATGAGCCATTGATGAGATATAAGCCAATGAAACAAGAGCCATTAGAAGACGTCATATCCCCCCGGATCCAAACATTTCAGATAAACATACATCGTAGCTAACTGTAGTTGTGTTGACATCTTGAAATGATTGCCATAGATGGATGGACCAACAGACTGACACACATACATTCTATACAGACGCATGGATGTACAGGAATAGGGATAGCACATGCACATCTTCAAGTGGTAATGAGAATCCTTACTAAGTTTCAATAGAATCACAGCTAAATTCTAGTTGTGTTGACAAGAAATGATTGGTACTGCAGTTTATGTATCGGCTTAAAGGTATTTAAAGGGAGATAACGCTGTAATGAATAATTTTCTGGCCATGAAAAAAGCACATGCACATCTTCGGATGGTAATGACTAGATTTACCATGTTTCAAAAGAATTGTAACTAAACTGTAGGAGTTGCATTGACAAGGATGGACCGACAGATGAACATACATTTTGGACAGATGGATGGATGTACAAGTATACGGATAGCACATGCACATCTTCATGTCATAATGATAACACTTACCAAGTTTCAAAGGAATCGCAGCTAAACTGTAGGAGTTGCGTTGACAAATGATTCAAAAAAGCATCCGCTTTTGTTTCTACGAGAATTCTTAATACTTACCAGATGTACTATTATGATAATGTCTATTATCTAGTCTAGCTCAAAATAAACAATTAAAACTCCGCACTCTCCTGGTCCTGCCCATACTGTGTCCAGGAATACCATAGCCGCAGGTACCGAGTCAATTCCCAATCACAGTCAGATTCGTCTTATATTTGCCTTGACAAACAGCGAAAGCAGCTCAGCCTCACCTCAGCAGGGTGGCTGAGGCAGGGCCATAGTACATCTGGTAAGTATTAAGAATTCTCGTAGAAACAAAAGCGGATGCTTTTTTGATTCTACCTCGAATAATACTTACCAGATGTACTATTATGATAAACTCCGGATTTCAACAGCCAGGAAATATCGGTGGGAGGAGGTGAGGCTCAAAACAGCACTAATCTATCATCCAACAGCGAAGGTTGTGAAGAGACTGGAACCCTGGCATACGCTTGGGTTCTGCCATCTGACTCATAGAGTGCTAAACTTCCATGGTCTAGACCGCGCTCCCCCACCCCCCTCTTTTGTCCGCACAAAATTCAGAGGGCTGTCAATGGGGATGCAACACCCACCAGACCCGTGTCAGCCCCAAGTCTCAGCTAGGGCAGTCCAGTAGAGTGCAAAGAAGCTACTACAAATTATAATTTTGAAAAAATATCAGTATATCGATTAGGTTTTCAAATTGGAATGAGTCTAATGTCTGTTTGAGAGGATAAGTATACTCTTACACCAGACTATTTACCTAAGCAGTCTGGTATTTCGACTGTAAGTAAATTATTTATAGTCACTTAATTAATGTAAACACTCACCATTTTGAGTGCTTGGTCTTTTCTTGTTCATCACAGGAGCTCAGTCGTTCTCAGGTCATGTGCATAGCCATTGTTCAGTGCATTCGCACGATCAATCTGCTTTCCTGTAGCGATTTTGTGCGACATCTGAATAGCGTCGACTATCCAACGAGAAATGGTATCTTTCGAGGCATGCAAATGAGGAGCTTTGAGACATAACCACAGAGATTTCAGGTCATCTCTCCACTCCTCAGTACGTTTCTTATACATTTTCAGACATCTGACAGGACACCAAGCAGAAGAGTTTGGGTCATGTCTAGTTAAACTTGGCAAATTGATTGGCTGTCCCGGATATTTAAGTGACTGATTCTTTGCCAGGAAACAAAGACGTGGAAGTAGTCTTAAACCTTCACCCGTGACGACAAAACGGTCTTGTTCGGCAGAAAGCGCATGTATTTCGCTTCTCTTTCTTGCCGACGCTGCGGCAACCAAGAAAACTGATTTAATAGTTAACAGTTTAATGTCTATAGATCTAATTGGTTCAAAGGGAGCATGCCCTGTAGAACAAGAGATAGATTCCATGCTGGGATAGGAATTGGCTGTCTAGGTCGCAGATTGCTCATTCCTTTAATAACTTCATTTAAAGTGTCATTTTCCACTCCTTCAATGGCCAGACTGGGAACGACTGAAGCTAATGCAGACTTATATGCTGCTAGGGTTTTGAAGTTACAAGTTTGTCAACTTCGTATAAATGACAGATAAAATCTGCTACGTGTTGAACAGATGTAGAAAAGGGATCGATATCTCTTCCCTTACACCACTCTGCAAATTTGTTGATTCTATAATTATATGTTTTAGTGGTTGAACCTCTTCTGGCTGGAGCGACAAACTTCGCTGCTTGCTCAGAAAAGCCACCCTCAATTGCACGCTGCTTGATAACATCCATGCAGTCAATTCGAACACTTCTGGTCTGTCGTGGAGGTACAGACCCCTGTTCTGAGAGATTAGATCTCTTCTGTCTGGAAGAGGGATTGGATTGCAGACCAGAAGGTCCAGCAGATCCGTAAACCATGATCGGCCTGGCCAATAAGGGGCGATCAGTAGCACTTGGCACATACCCTCTCTTATCTTTGCCACAACTTTTGGGATGAGAATCGTTGGAGGATACGCATACGCGTAAATTTCCTTTCAACTTATCGCCAGTGCATCTACCGCTAGAGCTAGCGGGTCCGGGATCAGTGACACGTAAGTGACCATCTCTGCGTTTTGTTTCATCGCAAACAGGTCCACATTTGGCTTGCCCCAATGTTTGAATAGAACCTCCGCTACCGATTGGTTGAGCTGCCATTCCGTCGGACGACAAACCGTCCTTCGACTGAGAGCATCCGCTAGGATGTTCAATCTTCCTGGAATGTGTGCTGCCCGAAGAATAACATTCCTCTCTTGGCACCACAGCAGAAGGTTCCAAATCATCATACACAACTCCGGTGATCTAGTCCCGCCTTGGCGGTTCAAATAAGACACCACTGTTGAGTTGTCTGTCCTTATTAGGACAATCTTGTCTTGAATTAAATTCTCGAACTTTCGAAGTGCCAATACCACCGCTAATTGTTCGAGAACATTGATGTTTCTGCGCATTGGTCCGATCCCATTCCCCTGACACTGACTGATCGTCCAATACTGCTCCCCAACCCATCGTCGATGCATCTGTGAAGATGGACATCTGTGGTTGAGGAGGTAGCAGAGGAACACCTCGCAGGAGACTCTGTTCTGATAACCACCACTGAAGGTGGAATATCAATGGTTCTTTTACTGGTATCCTCAGAGATAACGGATCCGTTCTCTGAGACCAGAATGACATTAGATACATCTGAATTGGCCTGCGCCTGAGTGCCGCATAAGGAACCACCTTCTCAAGAGACACTAGTAAACCCAATATTCTGAGAAATTGGCGCGCCGTCAGATAGGCTCCTAGAGAAACCGACTCCAGAACAGCAATCAGGCTCTTGACTCTGCTCCCCGCCGGAAAAGCTACGCCGTCCCTGAGATTGAAAAATATTTCCAGATAAACAAACTCCTGGGATGGAGTCAATTCTGATTTCTCTAGATTCACAATCCATCCTAGATCCTTTAATAAGGCTAGGACCACCTGAAGATTGTTGTGCAGAGTGACTGGATTCCCCGCCATTAGCAGCCAGTCGTCTATGTAAGTATGAACAGCTATGTTTCTCCTGCGAAGATAAGAAGTCATGGCGAGAACCACTTTGGTGAAGACCCTTGGTGCTGTGGTCAGGCCGAATGGAAGCGCATTGCAAAGCGAAGGTATTTCTGAAAAGGAATTGACATTGGAATATGAAAATAAGCATCCTTCAGATCTATCGACACTGCCCACATGCCTTTTCTCAGTCCTGTCATTACCGCTGCTACAGTCTCCATCTGAAATTTGGGAGAAAGAATAAATTTGTTCAACGGTTTGAGATTGAGAATTGGTCTCCATCCTCCGGTACGTTTCGGAATGAGGAACATCATCGAATAGAAGCCTAGGGATGACTGATTGCGGACTAGATGAATCGCGTTGTTCTGCTGAAGAGATTCTATCTCTTGAGCAAATGGCATCTAGACGATCGGATTCCCTTGGAACGGGAGTCCATACTGGAGTCGATGTCAACGGATGAACGATTGACGGATGAGCCAGTCCGGTTCGCAGCCATTTCTTAACCACTGACAGACTAAACAATCTCGCACAACCTGTTCCCATTGGCTTGAGAACAGTTGAAGTCTGCCTCCGACGGTAGGAATCTGCACACAGCTGGCGGTCAAGATTGCACGAGAAGACGCTAAATCGCTTGGGTGAAGACTCTCGACTCCCTTCGTTCCTGAGGTCACCGGAACTGATTCCGCCGGAAATCCGTCAGGACCAGCCTCACGGCCGCCCCGCGGCTTCTTGGAATATGACGGTTCGGAACCGCCGCCACGGTTATCCCTACGGTAACTGCTGCGGCCCGAACCGCCACCCTTCCTGTCATCCTCATACGGCCTCTTATTAGAGGGCTTGTATGAGGACGAACGGCCAGGTCCTTGAGATCCGGCCTGAAGGACGGAAGGGCGATCTTTGGCGCTGCCTCTGTTGCTTTTGCTGATGCTGCTTGTAGGACTGCTGCGGCTGTGTCCTCTTAGTCGACTTCCACGACTTGCCGACTACTTCCTGTTCAGCAACCATTGACGCGACCTTGGATAAGGCTTGTCGTGCCGAGCCGCCGAACAAGCCTGGACTGATGAAGGGCGCAGAAGACAATGCAGCCCTCATATCCGGTCCTGGTTCTACACAATCGAGAACCATTCTCCGTCGCTCTGCCAATGTTCTGGTGATCACCCTGGCCAGGCAATCTTGAGACAAGCGCATGGTGTCCCGAATAACTCCGGGAGCAGCCTCTGGCACTTGTCCACCTTCCGCCGCGCAGGCCAGCATACCCTGCAGGATGGTACATCCGTGCGAGAGCGCAGCCATGGCTGCCCTCGCCGCATCTTCAATGAGCATCAGCTCATTGAACGGATCTTTGTTAACTTGGGAAACTAAGGGACGAGAACGGCCCTTAAATTTTCCAGCCAACGGCCTATTCAGCGCCTCTCGCTCCCCGACGGAAAGCCATGGAACCATGGCATACTGATGGTAGGCCTGCTCAGGAAAATGGACCCTACTCCTTATCCCCTTCGGGGCTTTGGGCAGCGCATACTCTGGCTGAACCAGACAGTATGCCGCAACCTCCAACATGTGGGAAGTCTGCGTGTCCAAAGGGAGTGTCGGCATGGCCGAAGAGCCACTTGACAGAGCACTAGCCGCTCGCTCTGACATCCGTTCCATCGCCGGATCGCGCTCAGATCCTAGATCAGATGCCAACCCGAGACGGTCGGACATCCAGCCAAGGACCTGCACCCATTCAGCTTCGGTGCAGAAAGCGGATTCGTCCATCAATGAACTACCGTTTTCATCTTCCCTCTCACCCTTGGATGAGTAGGCCACCGACGATCCATGCTGAGAGCTATGGGCCGCACTTCTAGCACCATGAGGCACGTCCATAGCCCGACTACCAGCGGCACCGGTGTCCAACGAATCGCCGGACACGGATTCACCGCAGTCCATCGGCTCCAGCACGGGAGGCGGGACTACGGCCGCTTTCACTACGGCAGGTGTCGGCATTCCGAGAGGAGCCGCATCTAACGCCGCCGGGATGCCGCTAGGAACCGCAAAACATGGCTCCACCGACAACGCGGGTTGCACGAAATCCGGATGGAAAATGCCCGACGGAACGTCGACATCACCATCCGCTTGGCAGACCCATACAAAACCCAAAGGAGATCCCTGGGATGTACTGGGCATAGCCGTCAACGAGATATCCGGCATGCCGGAATCTTCCATCAGATCTTCCTCCTCCGCCATCGGCTCTTGAGCCAAGGTCAGAGAAGGGACAGGTGCTTGTCCCTCCACAGAACTAGCCGGACCACCTAAAGGTTGCCCTGCACCAGCCTGCATCATCGGGACCGTCGACTGCAATGACTCGAACATTGCCTTGAACTGGGCCGCCCATACGCCCAGTGCTGAATCCATGCGATCATTCAGACGACCTTCCAGTCCTCTCAGCGACGCCTGATCCAGCTTGGCCGCCTTGTCCCTCACGATCCTCTCCAAGCGCGCACGTCGATCACGATCGAATTCCGCCACCATCTCCGACGACCACTTGGCGCACACATCACAGGGACTTCCAATCTTGCACTTAGCACAAGCCACACAATGATGGCCCGAGTACTTGCGCTTCATGAACCTGTTTGGCACGTGTCCTGGTTCTTGGCTTTCTGCGAACACAAAGAATTAAAATGCTGCACATGACAAACGATCACGAGCAATACGCACAATTGACTTGATTGTAAAATTGAATTACTTAGAAAACATTAACTTTCTCTTAAATTAATGATAATCAAGCCTTAGGCAGGAAATATTTGAAACTTTTTCAAGTGAAATTTAATAAACACAACTTGGAAGTTAACTAACATTAATACAGCCAAGAATTAAATGCCGATCGCTACAAACACCCTCGACAATGAAGCGAGAGCTAAAAAACCCGGCATAAACAGAGTGCATAGATACGCGAAGCCAAGCGAACCAATAGTCATGGGCGTCGCCATCTTGGCTAAGGGCGCATCCATCTTTGAAGGAACAGAGTCGCAAGAGAAAATAACCGAGTACCCGGATTAAGACTAACAAGTTAACGGGTACCGAGCGACTCCAACAACGGCTACCATTTTAGAATAATGTGCCAATTTAAGGAAATTTCAAACAGTCATTATGGCATGAATGTATAAATTTTAGATTGATACAACCTGCCCCTGTGATGATTTCCCTAACTCCTCCATGAAGCCAACGATGGTTTTCTAGAAACAACGCTAAATCCACTTAAATTAGAATAATTTGAGCACAACAAAACATACGACTTGTAAAGCGCAAAATAGACAAATCTGACTGTGATTGGGAATTGACTCGGTACCTGCGGCTATGGTATTCCCGGACACAGTATGGGCAGGACCAGGAGAGTGCGGAGTTTTAATTGTTTATTTTGAGCTAGACTAGATAATAGACATTGTCATAATAGTACATCTGGTAAGTATTATTCGAAGTAGAATGGCAGTGCAGTTTATACATTGGCTATAAGATATTTAAAGGGTGATAACTCTGTAATGAATAAGTTTTTGGGCACGAAAAAAGCACATGCACATCTGCACATGATACTGATAATGTGGACAAAATTTAAAGTTAATCCATTGAGACCTCTAGGAGGAGCTGCGTTGACAAGAAATGATTGTTGAGATGGATGGAGTGACAGACGGACATACATACATTTTGGACAGATGGATGGACGTACAGGTATATGGCTAACACATGATAATGACAATGTGGACAAAATTTAGTTAATCCACCGAGACCTCTAGTAGGAGTTGCGTTGACATGAAATGATTGTCAGAGATGGATGGAGTGACAGACGGACATACATACATTTTGGACAGACGGATGGGCGTACAGGTATACGGATAGCACATGCACACCTTCACGTGGAAAAGAATCGGAGCTAAACTGTGGGAGGAGTTGCGTTGACAAGAAATGAACGCAATGCAGTTTATGTATCGGCTTTAAGATATATATATAAAGGGGGATAACTCTGTAATGAACAATATTTCGGACGCGAAAAAAGCACATGCACATCCGCACATGATACTGATAATGTGGACAAAACTTTAAGTTAATCCATTGAGACCTCTAGGAGGAGTTGCTGTGACAAGAAATGATTGGCAATGCAGTTTATGTATCAGCTTTAAGATATATAAAGGGGGATAACTCTATAATGAACAATATTTCGGCCGCAAAAAAGGCACATGCACATCCGCACATGATACTGATAATGTGGACACAATTTTAAGTTAATCCATTGAGACCTCTAGGAGGAGTTGTGTTGACAAGAAATGAACGCAATGCAGTTTATGTATCGGCTTCAAGATATACAAAGGGGGATAACTCTGTAATGAACAATATTTCTGATGCGAAAAAAGCACATGCACATCCGCACATGATACTGATAACGTGGACAAAATCTTAAGTTAATCCATTGAGACCTCTAGGTGTTGCGTTGACAAGAAATGATTGTCAGAGATGGATGGAGTGACAGGCGGACATACATACATTTTGGACAGATGGATGGACATACAGGTATACGGATAGCACATGCACACCTTCATGTGGGAATGATAACACATACCAATTTTCAAAAGAATCAGAGCTAAACTGTAGGAGTTGCGTTGACAAGAAATGATTGGCAATGCAGTTTATGTATCAGCTTTAAGATATATAAAGGGGGATAACTGTATAATGAACAACATTTCTGATGCGAAAAAAGCACATGCATATCCGCACATGATACTGATAATGTGGACAAAATTTAAAATTAATCCATTGAGACCTCTAGGAGGTGTTGCGTTGACAAGAAATGATTGGCAATGCAGTTTATGTATCGGCTTTAAGATATATATAAAGGGGGATAACTCTATAATGAAAAATATTTCGGACGCGAAAAAAGCACATGCACATCCGCACATGATACTGATAATGTGGACAAAACTTTAAGTTAATCCATTGAGACCTCTAGGAGGAGTTGCGGTGACAAGAAATGATTGGCAATGCAGTTTATGTATCAGCTTTAAGATATATAAAGGGGGATAACTCTATAATGAACAATATTTCGGCCGCAAAAAAGGCACATGCACATTTAAAATTAATCCATTGAGACCTCTAGGAGGTGTTGCGTTGACAAGAAATGATTGGCAATGCAGTTTATGTATCGGCTTTAAGATATATATAAAGGGGGATAACTCTGTAATGAACAATATTTTGGACGCGAAAAAAGCACATGCACATCCGCACATGATACTGATAATGTGGACAAAACTTTAAGTTAATCCATTGAGACCTCTAGGAGGAGTTGCGTTGACAAGAAATGATTGGCAATGCAGTTTATGTATCAGCTTTAAGATATATAAAGGGGGATAACTCTATAATGAACAATATTTCGGCCGCAAAAAAGGCACATGCACATTTAAAATTAATCCATTGAGACCTCTAGGAGGTGTTGCGTTGACAAGAAATGATTGGCAATGCAGTTTATGTATCGGCTTTAAGATATATATAAAGGGGGATAACTCTGTAATGAACAATATTTCGGACGCGAAAAAAGCACATGCACATCCGCACATGATACTGATAATGTGGACAAAACTTTAAGTTAATCCATTGAGACCTCTAGGAGGAGTTGCGTTGACAAGAAATGATTGGCAATGCAGTTTATGTATCAGCTTTAAGATATATAAAGGGGGATAACTCTATAATGAAAAATATTTCGGACGCGAAAAAAGCACATGCACATCCGCACATGATACTGATAATGTGGACACAATTTTAAGTTAATCCATTGAGACCTCTAGGAGGAGTTGCGTTGACAAGAAATGCACGCAATGCAGTTTATGTATCGGCTTCAAGATATACAAAGGGGGATAACTCTGTAATGAACAATATTTCTGATGCGAAAAAAGCACATGCACATCCGCACATGATACTGATAACGTGGACAAAATCTTAAGTTAATCCATTGAGACCTCTAGGTGTTGCGTTGACAAGAAATGGTTGTCAGAGATGGATGGAGTGACAGACGGACATACATACATTTTGGACAGATGGATGGACATACAGGTATACGGATAGCACATGCACACCTACATGTGGGAATGATAACACGTACCAATTTTCAAAAGAATCAGAGCTAAACTGTAGGAGGAGTTGCGTTGACAAGAAATGATTGGCAATGCCGTTTATGCATCGGCTTTAAGATATATAAAGGCGGATAACTCTGTAATGAACAATAGTTCGGACACGAAAAAAGCACATGCATATCCACACATGATACTGACAAGGTGGACAAAATTTTAAGTTAATCCATTGAGACTTCTAGGAGTTGCGTTGACAAGACGGGGACAGATGGACGGACGGACGGATGGACAGATGGAGAGATGGCCAGACGGACAGATGGACGGACGGACATGCTGATCGCTCCATCCCCCCCCCCCCCCGTCTTCCAGACCGGGGGGATAAAAATCTTAACCAAAAGTACAAATCTATACGGACAACGGCGCCGCTGCAATGAGTAATCACTGTCTCACTTCTGCTCCGCAGGCGAGACAAAAAATGTTATCACTAGAATGGCTGGTTCAATAGTGGGCTAGCATTATCAAACATATGACACTTATCTATCACCTCTAGCAGGTCTTAAACCCCACCCTCAGATAATCATTATATAACACCATAGCATTTTAATCCTCTCTTCAATGAGCAGCTCTTGGTCGACTGGCCGTCGTGATGGCCTGGTCGACTGGTAATCAGCCGGGTGGAGTTCAAATCCCGCTCGATTACCGGGCGGAGTTCAAATCCCACTCGATTGTCAATCAGTGGAAACACAGGCAATCTCCTTTACTCCTCGTTGCCTCTCTCAACCTAGGAGTATAAATGGGTACCCGTAGTGTAAAACTGGGGAAGTTATCAATAATAGACTGAAATATAAAACCAACATAGATATGGTGTGAATGGGAACTGGAATTAGGGACATGAGACGCCAATAGTCTTCAGCAGCTCTGAATGCTTTTATTCATTCCTAACCATGATCTGGTCGCCGCGTCTGTCATAAAGAGTAGTGCATTAGATTAGAAGTCTAGAGGCGACACTCAGAGAACAGCAAGATGACTACAGCAAAACTAACCTTCACTTGTGTCAACGCCTCTGAAGGCTATCTCTTGTCCCATTGCATCCATCATTAGCTCGCCATTCAATGAAAAACCTACGAAAACACAGAAAAGTAGAAAAGAAGTGGATTTCATAGAAATATGAATGAAAGATTGATGGACAAACTAGTGTAAGATTTAAGTTCTCTCCTGGCTTTATATTTGCTGGCTCTGAGTAGGGTGAATTCCAAGGCTCTCTGTGCTGGTGTCCCTTCTGGCATCCTTAGCACATGGCCAAACATGGACCATCTTTATTGGGCAACTTTTACAGACAGTGGCGACGTATTACACATCTTGTATAGTGCATTATTGGAAATTATGCTGTCTGGCCATCGGTGACCAGTGATGGTGCGTAGGTGTTTGCGATGGCAGGCATCGCGTTTGTCTAGAGCTGCCTTTGGGGCTTCCCAGCTGTTACAGTTATACAGCATCAAGGATACGCAGGTTGCATTATATAAAAGTAGTCTTTTTTGTCAATGGAATCTTTGATCTACGAATCCATAGCTTCCAGAAGGACTGAAAAGCTATGTTCCCCATGACGCCGCACATCTTCAATGCAATGCAACTGGCCTGGCGTTGTACATCTAGGATCTTTGCGCATTTAATTGTGTCGAAGGCTCGTGACATGTCAATGGCAATTTTGTGGAAATCCCAGTGTTTGGACATGACTACCGACACAAGCATGAGTTGAGCCCATACAATGTCTGCGCAGCTACATCCACATCTGAAGCCACTTTGACATGATCCGGTGAAGTCATCGATCTTGTCTCGGATGCCGCATAGAGTAACACTGGATAGGATTTCTGTATGCTGTTGAGAATGGCTGGGGCCAGATGGCTTCTTGGGCTTGGGTAGTGTGATAACGGTGCCTTGGCCTACAGCGTCGATGGGAAGGTGGTGCATAAAAACTGAATTGATTAGGCGCATGATCAGCTCTGACAGTGTATGAGATATCATGTCTAGTCTATAACGGACAATGTATGAGCTATCATGGCTAGTCTATAACTGACAGTGTATGACCTATCGTGTCTAGTCTATATCTGACAGTGCATGAGCTATCATGAGTGGTCTATAACGGACAGTGTATGAGTTATCATGTCTAGTCTATAACGGACAGTGTATGAGCTATCATGTCTAGTCTATAACTGACAGTGTATGAGCTATCGTGTCTAGTCTGGTCTATAACGAACAGTGTATGAGCTTTCATGTCTAGTCTATAACGGACAGTGTATGAGCTTTCATGTCTAGTCTATAACTGATAGTGTATGAGCTTTTGTGTCTAGTCTATAACTGACAGTGTATGAGCTATCATGTCTAGGCTATAAAGGACACTGTATGAGCTATCATGTCTAGTCTATAACTGACAGTGCATGAGCTCTCATGTCTAGTCTATAACTGACAGTGCATGAGCTATCATGTCTAGTCTATAACTAACAGTGTATGAGCTATCGTGTCTAGTCTATAACGGACAGTGTATGAGCTATCGTGTCTAGTCTGGTCTATAACGAACAGTGTATGAGCTTTCATGTCTAGTCTATAACGGACAGTGTATGAGCTTTCATGTCTAGTCTATAACTGATAGTGTATGAGCTTTTGTGTCTAGTCTATAACTGACAGTGTATGAGCTATCATGTCTAGGCTATAAAGGACACTGTATGAGCTATCATGTCTAGTCTATAACTGACAGTGCATGAGCTCTCATGTCTAGTCTATAACTGACAGTGCATGAGCTATCATGTCTAGTCTATAACTAACAGTGTATGAGCTATCGTGTCTAGTCTATAACGGACAGTGTATGAGCTATCATCTCTAGTCTATAACTGACAGTGCATGAGCTATCATGTCTAGTCTATAACTGACAGTGCATGAGCTATCGTGTCTAGTCTATAAGTGACAGTGTATGAGCTATCACGTCTAGTCTATAACTGACGGTGTATGAGCTATCATGTCTAGTCTATAAAGGACACTGTATGAGCTATCATGTCTAGTCTATAACTGACAGTGCATGAGCTCTCATGTCTAGTCTATAACTGACAGTGCATGAGCTATCATGTCTAGTCTATAACTAACAGTGTATGAGCTATCGTGTCTAGTCTATAACGGACAGTGTATGAGCTATCATCTCTAGTCTATAACTGACAGTGCATGAGCTATCATGTCTAGGCTATAACTGACAGTGCATGAGCTATCGTGTCTAGTCTATAAGTGACAGTGTATGAGCTATCACGTCTAGTCTATAACTGACGGTGTATGAGCTATCATGTCTAGTCTATAACTGACGGTGTATGAGCTATCATGTCTAGTCTATAACTGACGGTGTATGAGCTATTATGTCTAGTCTATAAAGGACAATGTATGAGCTATCGTGTCTAGTCTATAACTGACAGTGTATGAGCTATCGTGTCTAGTCTATAACTGATGGTGTATGAGCTATCATGTCTAGTCTATAACTGACGGTGTATGAGCTATGATGTCTAGTCTATAACTGACGGTGTATGAGCTATCATGTCTAGTCTATGACTGACAGTGTATGAGCTTTTAACCCTTACACTGATGAATTCCCTCTATCTCATTTTCATGGCAGTCATGGAGGAGAACTGTTATATATATATATATATATATATATATATTGAAATTAATATAACTGGAAGACATTGCCTTCTAGTTAAACTAATTTCAAACTATTCAACAGAATAAGTTTTATATGGTAAAGAATATTCATTTTCAGGGATTTGTCATAGAAAGGGTTGAAAACATCTAATATCCAATACGGGAGGCCATATATTAAATTATTGGGGGGAGGGATGGAGGGGGGAGTAATGATGGTGGTTCATTTAGCTGGGTGGTTTTATGACCACCCATCCTACAGTAGCTGCCCCTTTCATCATCAAAATAAAGTTTCAACAATAGAACTGTTTGTGTGTATAATGCTTCTCTCTTACTGATGGTTTTATCCTGCATATCGAGCATGACGCCAATAATATCTCCAACCTGCCACGCTTTGCCATAAGGTTCCTGGTTCTGATACCATTTGTGCGCCTGAGAAAGGAGACAAAAGGGGCATAGTATCATACAGCAGTCTGACTGTAAAACATACAGTCATGTGTGCAGCACAGATAACATAACTGCAGTGAGTTGCAATAATATGTATAAACATGCACACATGCATGCAGACACACACACACACGCGCGCACGCACACACACCACAGGCATGCTCTCTAAATATTGAACCAGCCTGTTTCAAACAATCTTTCTGACAACGGCAGAAAACCCCAGATAATTTTACTACATCATGTCCCCTCATTGCATACACTGTAAGTTAATAAAGAAGTAATATTCATACCCCATTAAATGACAATTCCAGCTTTAGCTTTGCCACGCCTATCTATAGCTAAGCTCCACCGATGCATCGTCTGTGTTGAGATCGATTGATCCCTGAACTCCCTGACAATCAATTTCCAAAAAACTATACAAGCAATTTGTTGACTATTTTGAAACTAATTTGACTGGGTGCTGTTGCTGCCATCAACAGCATGTTTATTTAATAGTAACGACATACAATTTGTACAACAATGCTTAGTCCATCACGTAGATGATTGTGACGTCATATGATGGATGGATAAGCTGAAAAGGTCCATTAACCAATATGTACAACAAACATCGACAGATCCTGATATGCTCTACAACATTAGAGCTCTAGTTGATATATGTTAATGCATTAATGGTCAATCCAATCAGAAATGAACTCTGCACCGGCTTTGAAGAATATCCATTTGCAAGCCAAATGGAGACTATTTTTCTATTTTTATCAATGGAATATGCAGCTTTATAACTGAGTCAGTCATTCCAGTGCTAAAATTTCAAAAAAATTGAATTCTCCTGGCCTTCAAAGTAACAACTAGTGAGCAGATATTTTTTAATTCTTTAAATCTTGACCATTACCGTAGACCCATCGAATGCATATGACATGCCATCAGTGCCGAGTTCTACATATGGACATGAAGAGACTTTGGCCCAGCCAACCTTCATATAACCTGTGGTTATCACCTCAAACTCATAGTACCTGGGAAAAAACAACAATATTTTAATAACATAAGATCTTAACCACTTAATCATTGAATTTGTTCAAGAAAATTAAAAATACAAATTTTCTATGAGAAAATGTCCATTTGCAGAACAAGACACTATTTCTTATAATTTACTATTGAAATGACTGATCGAATCGAGCCAGTTGTTCTCGTGGTAAAGTATCAATAATAGCGTTCTCTTTTCGGCAAACTGACCTTTGTCAAGACACCTGCACAAGCTGTTTTGACCAGCTTGAGTGTAAAAGGATTAATAAGAGAAAACTTAGAAAACATAGTAAAGCCTACCTGAATGAGACAAAATAATTTCTTATAGATTTCATAACAAGAGAAAAGATACATTTAGCCACACCTTAACTCGCTAGTCTTAGTGAGAAAATAATTTGCTACAAATTTGGAGTTTGACAGATTCCTAATAATTTTACAACAATCAAAGAAAGTAAAATTAAAGACAGAAAAACAGACAGACAGACTGACCAACCAACAGACTGACTTATACTTGTTGTGAGTCGCAACTAAAAATGAAAAAGACAGACAATAGAAGAACAGTTCACCAAGTCAATGACTGACACGGGATGGGCCATAGATAAATATGAAAGACAGGTGGTTGATTAATGCCACTCACTTGCTATGGTAAATAACATCTGTTGGCCAAAAGATAGTAGTTCTTTAAGATGGATTCTCATAGAACCACACGTCTTAAAGAAGGGCAATCATTTAGTCCTGATAGCAGGTGTTTGCCTTATGTATGTATGATTACTGTATTGTGCGGCTATAGTTCTCAGCCAAAATCTTTAACTTCCTCAGATAAATTCTTGGTTTGACTGTACCCCGAGTCCTGCTTTCATGGTCACCTCGTAGCACGCTTAACAGATTTATGCAATGATGCCTTCTTCTGGCTTTGTATTTGCTGGCTCCCAATAGGGCAAATTTCAAGGCTCTCTGTGCTGGTGTGTCCCCTGACATCCTTACCACATGCCCAAACATGGACCATCTTTTCTGTGCGACTTGTACGAACAGCGCCAATGTATTAAACATCTTGTATAGTGCATCATTGGAAACTATGCTGTCAGGCCATCAGTGTCCAGTGATGGTGCGTAGATGTTTGCGGTGGCAGGCATCGAGTTTGTCTAGAGCTGCCTTTGGAGCTGCCCAGCCGCTATACAGCATCAAGGATACACAGGTTGCATTGTATAAAAGTAGCCTTTTTATCAAGGGCATCTTTGATCTACGAATCCATAGCTTCCAGGACCGGAAAGCTGTGTTCCCTATGACGCAGCATGTAGTAATGTCAGCAGTACTGCAAAGCAGTGAGCACAGGATGTTACTTTTTCTCCATGGTTCGCCACCTCGAAGTGGATCATCATCTTTTTTAGTTTCATGCTTTGTAGATATGTGTATGTGGGTGAACTCTGGATTCATTCATAGAGATTCTTACTTTTTAGTTTGCTTACAGCCATTGGGAGAAATTCGTCAAAGGGTTTCTTTTCCTCGTCTATGAAGTCCACGTCGTCAGCATATTCCTGTGGAATTTTCCCGCACAGATTTCAATGCAGCATGACTAGTGACACAAGAAGGCGTTGAGCCCATACAATGTCTGCGCAGCTCCTTCCATGTTTAAAGCCACTTTGACGTGATTCGGTGAAGTTGTCGATCTTGTCTCGGATGCGGCATAGAGTAATACTGCATAGGATTTTCCGTACGCTGTTGAGAAGCACAATGGGCCGTAGATTCCCGCGGGGGGGGGGGGGGGGGGGGGGGGGGGGCTTTTTGGGTTTGAGGAGCGCGATAAGGGTGCCTTGGCCTACAGCATCAATGGGAAGGTGGTACATAAAAGCTGACTTGATAATGTGCGTGATCAACTTAAGATAATGTCACTTGCGTATTTGAATAGTTGATTGCTTATGCCATCAGGTCCAGATGCATGGACATATTTCAGGGCTTTGAGTGCCTTCAACTTTTGCTGTTTTAATTGGTGTTAGTAATGGCCTGGGGTCTCTTGAGAATTGACTGTTCCTTGAACCATTCTCGAATTGCCTCGAATTTGGCCTGGTCAGTGTCGATAAAGTGTCCATCAGAGTTATGTACAGTGAGTGGTGGTGTGTAGTCTAATTCTCAGGGCTCAGGCTGCCCGAAGCATTTTGTGACAGTCGTCCATGGCAGTGATTTCGTCTGCTTGTTGAATAGCAAGATCTTTTAAGCGTTCACTGATGTGGTGCAGAATGTTAATACATTCCCCGCATAGTTTGGTGTGGTCTTCACTTTGGCGACTTTGATAGATGCGCAGCCGTAACACTTTGTTTGCTTTAGACAGTTTTAAAGAATGTCAATCACTTAGTCCCAATAGCAGGTGCTTGCTTGAGACAGATAATTTGCACACAGGAAGCAGAATGTTTCTATATCAACGACAGCGAGCAATATAGTAGAATGTTCCATATCTTACCATTTTCCCTCTGTGACAGTATAGGTTAGCTCTGCTCTGAAGGTCCGTGTAGCATTAGCTTTCTCAGCACTCTGTCGCAGCAAGGCTGAAACAGCAAGGCATTGCCATTATGACAAAGTCAACTATACAACACCGCATCTGTACTGCTAATTCCATCTAGTTATCTCTCAAACAGATTTATGCCACATCAAGTCCAGGAAATCTAGCTCATTCTTTGAACCTCAAACTAATGGAGGAATAGAGTTTTAGCTTTGCCCCGCCCATCTTTAGCTAAGCTCCACCCATGCTTTGCCTGTGGTGGCATCAATTGATCCCTGCACTCTCTCAATCTGAATTTCCAGAAAACTATACTGATAAGCTGTTGAATAGTTTGAAACTAATTTGACTGGGTGCTGTGCTGCCTATGGCAGCAACAGCGCCCGTCAAATTAGTTTCAAATCATTCAACAGCCTGTTTATTAAATAGTAAAGACATACCATTCGCACAACTTGACAGACTATTAAGCATTTATAACAGACTATATCCTGTCATTCATGATATAATTGATTATGTCAGCCTACATGTGACGTAGTTGATTATGAAATGTGTCATATATATCTGCTCTCCGCTAACATATTGGAGAGGCGTAGCATTTTATGGCTTAAATTTTTTCAAGAAAATATAAATTCTCACAAAGACAATGTCAATTTGCAGACCAAGAAGACTATTTTTGACAATTTACCACTGGATGACTGACTCGGCTATCAAGCCAGTCATTCCAGTTGTAAATTTTCAAAAATTGTTTTCTCTTGGTCTGCAAATCGACATTTCTCAAGACCACTGCAGAGGCCGTTTTGGCTGATATGAGGGTTAAAGGTTCAACTCCCAGAATGGCATTTATGAGGACCAGGAATAATTCACAAAGCCTGCTTATTAGATTAGATGACAAGGTCATAATTTGCACAAACTCAATATGACCGCCATATTAAGCACAAATGTCGGTGCCCCTCAAATCATTCAAATGTAATTTTTGGTTAATGTAAGCTACTTATAATTTGGTGGCTGAAGACATCGTACAAAATTATCTTACTGATGTCAAGAAAATAGATGACTCATCTCAATTGCCAAATGGAGAAATCTGTTCAGCAGATAATTTACAAAGAATAGAAATTAAACTTCTTGATGAATTTCAAACAATCACTTCACAACTCGTAATGGTCTGGATCCTGTGCATGAAACTTGGCAAATTTCTTAGTTTAAAAATTACACCTGCAATCAGTTTGTCATATGCTCCCATATTTTGCTTCATCGTGGCATATCCTGTAGCAAAAATGTGCATATCTACCTACAGATGATGATCGAACACCTAACAACATGATGTCAACCAGAAATTGGAAGATGACTATCACATAATTTAATATTGTTCTGTTACAATGCAGCTTTCTTTTTTCTGTTACACCTCAAGATTCTTTTTTCCATTACAACTCAAGATTTTGAGTCAAGCTTAGTTAGTTTGGTATGGGTGGGGGTGTGTGAGGGGGTGGGGATAGATAACGAATGCTTCTAATTATCAGAGTAATATACATGAAAGAACGATGTACTGCAGATGCTGATAGTTAAATAAATATCACAATATCATACTGCATGCGACACAAACAGCCCAAAGTCATCAATAAAACAAACATCGCGTCTTTCCATCCTACCTTTTTAGTTTACAACAATATTTGACCGCATAACCCCGAAAATCAAGTCTTCATCGGGACCACAAGGGCAATCAGCCACCCAAGTTTGGTCAGGATCTCTTCACACAGAGACAGACAAGCAAGCAGACAGACAGACAGACAGACAGACAGACAGACAGACAGACAGACAGACAGACAGACAGACAGACAGACAGACAGACAGACAGACAGACAGACAGAGACAGACAGACATGGCTATCTCAATAGTCTCACATCATTTCATGGTGAGGCTAATAACAGGAAAATGTTAAGCATGGAAAAAGCAAAGATAAATAAAGCGATCACAAAGTAAAATAGAGACTTAGTACAAACAAGGTAATATGAAAGCAACACGAGCAATCACAGATTACATGCCCCTCATCCTCGAATTTATGTCAAATTGTAAATTTTGGGGGATTTTCTGGATCATGCCCAATGTTGTGACATCCTAGTTACAGTCACACACTTTCATATTCTAAAATTTGAGCCACATCTGACTGGTAGTTTCCGAGATATCCATAGATCCAGTATTTGATCAAATCTGCATCCAGTTTTTATCAAGATCATGGCCAGCACAAACATTGTGAATCCTCTTTCAAGGTAAGGTACCATGTCGTGATAACATTTGAGCCAAATCAGATTATTTTTTTAGATACAGCACCGGACACACAAACAGACAAACACACCTGTAAACACACCTGTAGACAGAGACATCAAAGCAATACCCGCTTTTGCTTACAGGACTAAGGTAACAAACAAAGCATCAAGAGCAAATGAACTATAGCCGAGACTATTGTCAAACAGACAGATGAGCGGACAGATGCACAGACATAGGGATGGACAGATGGACAAACTTCTGTAATAGTAAACACAAGACAACGTGGGAGAGGAAGGAGATAAAAAATCATGTTCACTTCTCTCATACAAGACAACATGAGAATGGAAGGAGACAAGGAATTTGACACATCACTACACAATTCACAAAGATGAGAATCGCTTTGTACAAAAATGCTGATGACAGAAACTTGTGTCGGGAAACAGTTACGGGTTTCCATACCTTTATGTCGTGCATGTAGAGATTTGACCCGGGCTAGAAGCTTACTTCCTGTTAATAAAATCATGCAGGGGTGTGGTTTAGCAGAAAGGTAAATCAACATAGCACATGAGTCAGTATGAAATATGAATACATTGGCAGCCACATATGGCATGCATACAAATGTTATCTTTCTGAATTCAGTCTCAGTCACAATTTCTCTCTTCTCCTTCTTACACCTACCTCTATCCATGACGCCTTTCTATGCTTCACCACTGGTCTTGAGAAATGTCCATTTGCAGACCAAGAGAAGACTATTTTTGAAAAATTACCACTGGAATGACTGGCTCGATAACCGAGCCAGTCATTCCAGTGGTAAATGTTCAAAATCTTCTTGAATAAATTTGAGGGTTAAAGGGTTAAATGCTGATTAACTAACCTAATTTGATTAACTAACAATTATATTTTACCATTAAATTTGCATTGAGCAATGAAGTAATGGCATGGTGAAATAGGATTGAAACTTCATTTGCAGGCCAAGAGAATACTATTGTTGAAAATTTACCACTGAAATGACTGGCTCGGTTATCGAGCCAGTCATTCCAGTGGTAATTTAAAAAAAAATAATATTCTCTTGGTCTGTAAACGGACATTTTTTAAAACCACAGCAGAGTGCAGTTTTGGCCAGCTCCACTAAGAAAGGGTTAAATGACCAATGAAATGAGACCCCCACCCCTCCCACCCATTATAATTGTCCATAAGCTGGGGAATGAGAAAATACCTAACCTGACATGGCAAAAGCTCTGGGCTAAAATAACATGGCTGAATAATATCAATGCACTTTAGCATTCATATAGCTGTAGTTATACAGGTGCAATAACTGTGTTACATAGACAGCTTGGTAGCTGTGATCCCGACAGCCTAGCTGGAGCAAAGTTAAATGCAAAACTTTACATGTGTTGTACTAAGTCCCGCTAAACAGACTAAGCCTGCATTGACAAAGTCCATATGCTAAAATTACAGGCTAGAATGATAGACACACTATTGTATTACCCCCCAGCAATATCACATGGCCAAATGCTGTTATTTGATTGGTTATGTTCAGTGATGTATGATCTGGTATTTCCATCACGCGAGGGCAATACTACATGGTGTTTTGTCGAGGGGATTACAGACTATTATGCATGTGCAGACATATATAATATGTAAACTGTCCCCCCGGCAAAACACTGGTGCAACTAATAGTATTGGAATAGATTCAGTGATACTGTTTTGCTGTGACCTTGCTTATGGGCAAAAAATTATTTACCTAAAGCTCTAAATATGACAAAGTATGAAGAACTATCTTTTACACTGTTTTCTATAATTTAGAAATTGCACTAAACATGTTAAATAAGCTTTAGTTTCACAACAGATAAGAAATGTATCTATGAACAGTGTGACAAGTTCAGGTGTCACTAGCCCAGGAAACGGAAAACCAGTAAGAATGGAGACCTAGATACGTAGAGCGGAGGTGGTGTGAGCATGTGTAATTGTAATAAGTCAGCTGACCGATAACGTAACACTTTCAGCGACAACTCATTGAATAAGTAACTTCTTTATGGCATATAACATATTCTGTTGAATATTTTGAAATTAAAATGACTGGAATTCCAGTCATATTAATTTCAAAATATTCAACAGTTTTCCTGTTTGTATGCCCTGAGATTGAGATATGAGGAATTTATCGGTGAAAGGGTTAAATGAGCCAAAGATATAATATCATGCAAAAGTGGGCCATATTCTACCAGTGAACTATAGGCCAGAATAGAGTGATCTGATCTGTCACTCATGTATCCGACGTCATAATCAACTACATCACAAAACAATCGAAAAGTCTGTCACTAAAGTGTATAAATTGTATGTTTTTGATAAATTAAAAATTTAATAAACATTTTGTTAAATATTTTGAAACTAATATGACAGAAATTAGTTTCAAGAGATTCAACAGCTTACCTGTATAGCTACCTTGAGATGTAGATTTTGGGAATTCCGGTATCAATGTTTCAAATCCATTCCAACACGCGTAAAAAGGTGAAAGGAGCTTAAGCAGAAACAGGCGGGACATAGTTAGAAATTGATCCCTCTTTACTCACCAATTTCTCAGCTGAATGCCACATTTTTGGACTAGATAGTGGCACATTCGTGAGGCAGGTCATAAGTGGAATGTTCATTTAGTGATTAGTGAGAATGCTTGTTTAGTAATAACAGCGGTGCTGGCATTGATACGAGTAACCCTTTTAACACTCAAGCCGGCCAAAATGCCTTCTACACTCGTCTTGAGAAATGTTCATTTGGAGACCAAGAGACACCTATTTCTTAAAGGTTTACCGCAAAAATATCTGGCTCGATAACCTAGCCAGTCATTTCAGTAATAGATCTTGAAAAATAATCTCTTGGTCTGCAGATGGACATTTTTTATGAGTGAGATTTGAGTGTTAAACTTTTACGATTAAGAAGCAAGAAAAGCGTTCATGCACAAACCTTTCCTCATACCACTTTCTCCAGTCTCATTGCTCGGCGGTTCCAAACTGTAACCATAGGCAACAAGCGTCTTTACGGTCTCCATCGCCGTATCTCTGGGGAGAAATAAATATAACATGCCATCAACAGATAGAAGTGAAGAACAATGGAGCTTTCCACTGCATCCACCCATCATATGATGTCATAATCAACTACGTGACATGTAGAATGACATCATAATCAATGACGTCATTATGACATTATGAATGACATAGATAAGTACATCACGAACGCATAATTGAAGATGGACTATGCGTCGTTGTACGACTTGTAGGCCTACTATTTGATATTCTGCTGAATATTTTTAAACTAACTTGATTGGGCGCTGCACCCTGTTAAATTAGTTACAAAATACTCAACAAATTACCTGAAGTTTTCAGGAAATTGATAGTCAGGGCATTCTGGGATCGATCAATCCCAATACGGCAATGTGTGGGTGGAGCTTAGCTATAGGTGGGCAGGGTATAGCTAAAACTGGAAAGGTCTATTAATAAACAAGAGTTTACAGATCTGATATTTTTCCTGATATTCTTCCTTGTTCACGACGCATGATATTGTGCTAAAATTTGACTCAAATCCGACGAACAGTTTCAGAAATTTATAGTTCTCAAGATTGTTGACAAGTATTATTCAAGAATACTCTGAGTGTTTGAAGTGTCACTATATATATATTTTATTACATCACCTTACTGGTATCAAGGAAAACAAGCTGTGGGTTTACGCTCCCTTAAATTCATGACAAACACAGAATGAGCCGAGCACTGATCTTGTCATATTATACTGGACATATGATATTATCATGTGACATTCTAAATATCAAAGATGTTATCATGTGACATTCTAAACATCAAAAATATTATCATGTGACATTCTAAACATCAAAGACGTCATCATGTGACCTTATAAGACATCAAAGATGTTATCATGTGACATTCTAAACACCAAAGATATTATCATGTGACATTCTAAACATCAAAAATATTAATGTGACATTCTAAACATCAAAGATATTATCTTGTGACCTTATAGCCATCAAATATGTTATCATGTGACCTTATAAACATTAAAGATGTTATCATGTTACATTCTAAACATCAAGGACGTTGGATATTTTGAAACTAATTTGACTGGGTGCTGTTGCAGCAACAGTGCCCAGTCAAATTAGTTTCAAAATATTCAACAGAATCTCTTTTAAATAGTAAGACCATTAAAGATATAGCATTCGTACACTTGATGGACTTTTAAATATTCATGACGGACCTAGATGTCATTCATTATGTATTTTGATTGTGATATCAGCCTACATGTGATGCAATGGACCTTTCCATTAGTTATGCCCTGCCCATCTCTAGCTAAGCTCCACCCACACCTCAATCGTGTTGGGATCGATCGATCTCTGAAACTATACAGGTAAGCTGTTGAATATTTTGAAACTAATTCGTCTAGATGTTGTTGCTGCCTATGGCAGCAACAACACCCAGTCAAATTAGTTTCAAAATATTCAACAGCATGTTTATTAAATAGTAGAGACATACAATTTGTATGTGTCGGACTATTAAGAGTTAAGGAAAGGCTAATAGACTCATTTATGACATAATGATTATGACATCATCCTACACGCGGTTTAGCTGAGTATGATGTCAGATCATCCATGGATACTCTGGAAAGGTGAATTGATCATGACATCATATACTTGACTGACAGATCCGATACATCCATTACCTGTTGATTTAAGCTCACCTGTTTACTTGTTTAATGTGCTCATCCACTTTATTATAAGGCACAAGATGAGGACTTCGCTTGTTACTCTGGCTCTACAAAAATAAGCATCATATCACTATACCTAAAATATCCACATATCCATCCAAGTAAAATGCTGCTATGAGGTATTGTTTACATTATGTATCTCTGTAGCACTGTTAACCCTTTAACTCTCAAATTTATTCAAAAAGGTTTCAACTTTCTCATAGATAATCTCCATTTGCAGACCAAGAGAAGTCTATTTTTGAAAAAGTTACCACTGGAATACCTGGCTCGGTTATTGAGCCAGTCATTCCAGTGGTAGATTTTCAAAAATAGTCTTCTCTTGGTCTGCAAATTGATATTTCGCAAGACCACTGCGGAAGTCGTTTTTGGCTGATATGAGCATTAAAGGGTTAACACTTGAAGCGACCAAAATGGCTTTTGCAGTGGTCTCGAAAAGTAACCATTTGCAGACCAAGGAGACAATTTTTTAGAATTTATCACCGAGCCAGTCATTCAAGTGATAAATTTTCAAAAATAATCTCTGCAAATGGCCATTTTCTATGAGAAAATTTAAATTTTGACGGTTGATTGAGTTAAAGGACTGGTGTTAATTTTAAAATTGCAGATCTTATAAAAAGCTTGCAACACGTCTTCATATCCAATGTGCTACACAAGAACAGTTAGAGACAACATTACCTACATATTGCCACCTAAAAGCTGAACATATCTGTGAGCAGTAGAGACATATTTCTAGTTATGCCCCGCCCACATTGTACACAAATTTGAATGAATTTTAACAATTTGAACACTTAATTCCCAGAATATCAATTTCAAGGTAACTATACAGGCATGATGATGTGGAATATTTTAAAACTAATTTGTAGTTTTAAAATATTCAACAAAATATTTATTAAATTGTAAATTCACCAGACACACAATTCGGATGGTTACTGTTAGACATTTGTCACTCTCATGTCGAACCTATGACATTGTGATTGTGACATCAGCTAACAAGTGACGTATTTTGATTATGACATCATATATCTGAGTGACAGCTCAGACCCCTCCCTTAATGACAGTACAGAGAAGCAGATGCTGAGAGCATTACAAATAACAATAATGTCACAAGATGTGCGTTAGCACTCCCTACTCATTTACGCAAAGACGAGTCAATGAAAACTTTGAAAATCAAATTTAGACATAGTTTGTACCTCTATAAGTCCATAAGTCCATCCCTGTTTGATTCTGTCCTTGGCCCAAACATTGTGTGTGTTCTCTGCGAGCAGATCAACAAGCTCATCCATCTTTTCATTCAGAACAATTCCTGATAAATCCAACGGTGTCGGTTTGTAGCCATTAGACTGCAAGAAACTAAGAAAACCAAGATAACAACAAAGATTAGGTTCATTGGCGAAATATCTAAATTCAATGCCTTGACCTCACCTAACCCGTGGGTGGAGCCAAATGTAAATATATGCTCTTGCACTCCAGAAACGTAATGGTAACACACTGTTTACACACATACAAAATTTGGTTGAATTCCATTGAACGGTTTACGAAGATTTGTGTTACAATCAATTTACCTCACATACCCACACACACACACACGGGTAGGGCGGCATCATTCCTGCTTTTATTCGAAAAATGTGGGGATAAAAACACATTTATTCACTAACTGGAACATTACACAGAGAGACTTATTTATATATATATATATATATATATATATATATATATATATATATATATATACACACCTGTGCAAAAGTTAAGCACCAGCAAAAACAATAGAACGTAGAAACATGATGGTACAACTAGGCTGCCATACTTTTGTCCCCGCGTTAGCTGACATAATTCCAAGTACGAAATGCACATGCATGCATGACTTCACGCCGCTTGATGTCCGTGCGTGGCGGGAAACAGCACACGTGTTCAGTTATGTAAAAGTCCAGTTTGAGGTGTAGAACATTACATACAGATTTAGGCGACAAGATTAGGAATTGTGTGTTCATGACCGTGCTTTATTTGTACAGAGAGAATTAGCTCTTGATTGTGAACCGCTATGGCAAGACGAAGGTTAAGTGATCGTGTGAAATGGCAAATCATAGGCATACATACCACTGGTATGTCATGCAGAGAGATTGGCAGACAGCTGAACATTAACCATACTGTAATCAGTCGTTTGATTGCAAAACATGGGCAAACTAACGAGGTGAAGGACAGGCCTAGATCTGGAAGACCGAAGAAGACTACTGCCCGTGATGATCAAGCCCTAGTACGCCTTGTTAGGAGATCTCCATTCACCAACAGCAGAGTGCTCAGCCAGCAATGGGAAATGCGCAATAGAGTGTCAATGTCTACTGTCAAAAGGAGACTGTATGCTGCTGGCATGAAAGCTAGGAGACCTGTCAGACGTCCTCTCCTCACTGCACACCACAAAGAGGAGCGTCTGAGGTGGTGCAACGAAAGAAGACACTGGAACATGAGATCCTGGAGACGGGTACACTGGTCCGATGAGTCGGTTCCTGCTTCATGCCACAGATGGTCGAACTCGTGTATGGAGGTCCAGACGCACGGCGTACGACCAACGTAACATCATGGAAGAAGTTCCATTTGGTGGAGGTTCCGTTATGATATGGGGGTGCATCTCATTTGATTGTAAGCTGGATCTGTTGACTGTACCTGGAACACTAAATGGACAAAGATATCAAGATTCCATACTGGATAGAGTTGTGGTCCCTCATTTTGTAAATCATGCACCTGGAACCCACCCTATATTCATGGATGACAACGCCCGACCACATCGTGCTAGAGCTGTGCATGAATACCTCCGCCTGAATGCCATCGAAACCCTACCATGGCCAGCAAGGAGCCCTGACATGAACCCTATTGAGCATATCTGGGACATTCTGGGAAACATGGTGAGGAGGGATCCTCCTGTGCAGAACCTACAGGAATTAACAGACGCACTCCATCTTGAATGGCAACGAATACCACAATGGCGTATCAGTCGGTTGGTGACCAGCATGAGACGTCGTGTCCAGGCCGTCATCCAGGCACAAGGTGGATATACCCGGTATTAATAATGACAGTCTCAAACTCGTGCACAGATGTTAAACTTCCTTTTCAGACACCATTAATGACAATCTAGCCACGTGTGTCAACTGTAGGGCAATAGTTGTCAGTTGTGTCAACGTAACCATATTCAGGCCTCGTTTTCAAGTTCAAACAAAAACATACAGTGTTTCCCCACCATCATAATCAGCATTCCTCTAGTTGCATTATTACCTCTTGCACTAAGATGGATGGGTACATAAATGTTTATGCTATTGCTTTCTTCATAGCACATGAATATACCCTCGCATGTGCGTAAAAATAGGGTGGTGCTTAACTTTTGCACAGGTGTATATATATATATATATATATATATATATATATATATATATATATATATATATATATATATATATATATATATATATATATATATATAAACATCCACTTCCTTGAACCGTAAAATCAGCTCAGAAGGCCACCTCTAAGAAAGAACCACTCTCTTTCCGATGGAAAATGGATTTTCTTGGCAAATAATTTGAATTAATAGATAATCTTTATTTTAACTGTCTGACTCCTTCAAGCCATCGGACAACAATTTCAATGGACAATGGTTCTGGACCCGCTGAATATTTTGAAAACATTTTGATGAAAGTTGTTGGTGGCTTAGCCACCAACAACTTTCAGTCAAATTGTTTTCAAAATATTCTTCATATCCAGCATTAAACCCCATAGAAGATGTAATCTGCAGAAATTCAGCAGGCAGACAGTTAATGGCTTTTATTGAGGTAGTGTTCATAAGCAGGTTTGACTATAATATAGAATTTACACACAGTACATGTATTTCAAACAATTTAACTCCATAAACCTGACAAAACTAAATATAACTAGAAATACTGCTGGTTATTTTGAAATTAATTTGACTGGAAGCCACATGTAGTACCAGTTTCCAACAAAACCATTTTCAAAATATCAGTTTTTTCAATGGCCGTTATTAAATGGCAGTAAGAAAGGGCATTGAAATTTAGCTACAGTAAAGCCTGCCCATAATGGACACCTGTATGGCTGATTAAAAGGTCCCATAAGACAGGTGGCCACTAAAAACAGGTGGCCACTAAAGACATGTGGACATTAAAGACAGGCGATCACATAACCCCTTTATCTCTCACAGACCAGAATGGAAAAATCCTTGATGATGTAAGGATTATAGTGTTGAATATTTTGAAAGTAATTTAACTGGGAGGTATTGCTGCCAACATCAGCAACAGTCACAGTCAAGTTAGTTTTAAAATATTCAACATCTTTCTTGATCAGCCATCTTGAAATTGAGGTAGTGGAATATCAAGTGTTAACCCTATAACACTCATATCAGCCAACAACTGCTTCTGCAGTGGTCTTGAGACATGTACATTTGCAGACCAAGAGAAGATATTTTTGAAAATTTACCACTGGAATGACTGGCTCGATAACCGAGCCAGTCATTCCAGTGGTAAATCTTCAAAAACAGTCTTCTCTTAATTGACATTTTACATGAGAAAATTGACATTTTTTTGGAACAAATTCGAGGGTTAAAGGGTTGAATACAAAATCATTTGGTTTGCCATATTTATGGCCAAATGATGGTACTTCCTTAACACACTAATTTTAAGAAAACCACACATATTTTGAAGCTAAAAGTAGTTGCCTGCACTATAGATAAATTGATCTGTAATGCTAAGTCTAAGCTTTTCTCACTTGTTGGGGAGCTTGCATGTTTTCAGTCTGCCACTCGCAGTCTTCTTGTTCTCAATTGTGATATGATAGCCTAAAGCCAGCAGCATTCTGAAATTCACAATACAGTAATAAACTCAATCAATAGGACAAACATGCCATCCTATAAGCAAGAGTTAATGAGTTGGTCTTTTAACTGGTTTCCCAAGTTTTTTTCGGAAAATCCAAGATGGCCAATGAAACAGTGACCAATTAAAATTCTGTACACAAGTTTGGAAGCCTACCACTATAGGGTCCCTCCAGGCAAATTAGGTTGAAATCTGCCAGGTGGTAAAGGATGATCAATGACAGACGACGGTCATCATACCATAAGCTCACTTGACCTTCCAGGCCAGGTAAGCTAAAAAAACATTCAATTCAGTGTGTCCAGCTGTTAGCACCCTAAAGCCCAAAGGATGAGAAACATCTGCCAGGCTTCAAGTATTCCATTAAAGATTCTAAGAGAGATTTGGCTCAAGAATTGCTCCCATACATTTCTTTCAGCAGATTTCTTGAAAACCATTAGAGAGATCAAAGATAAAATTGATACCAAATGCAGGCAAAACGGGATGTACAAGTTTCAAGTCAATGGAACAAAACAATTTTTTTTTAAAACATTTAAGAAAAAAGATATTTGTATCTAAATTTTTTCGAGGTAGTCAGTGCTGTAACTTAGCATTTTGAGGTGAATTCCATCAGGGCGTGTTAATAAATTTAATTATTTACGTCTCGTAGTATAGTAACTAATTATTGTCTCTATGTATCGGAGATGTCCGGAGATTACCGAATGGTGAGTTATATTAGCTTGGATAGTTGAACAATGGTATTGTTTCTTGCGCTTTCGCGGTAGTTTGTACAGTTTTGAACGCCATTCTAGTGCCAGTCGTCATCGCAGTCAGACCTAGCTCTAATTTTAATCAAATAATTTTTGGATTTGTTTGAGAGATTATATTTAAGGTCCTTATTCAAGGATATTGTAAGGATTTCGTGCTTGGGATAGTGTGGGAAGATGGTTGACCAGAACCTCACAGGTCATCCCATTAATAATTTTAAATAGCATAGATAATCTATGAAATTCACGTCTACTTGACAAGGTTTCGATGCCGTTTCTAAGCACAGGTCTTCAGTGCTCGCACTACGTGTCATTCCACATACCGTTCTGAGAGCATCTTTTTGGATGTTCTCTAACCGAATTACAAGATATTGTGGAATATTATCCCACACAACATCTGCATATTCTAAAGATGGTCTAATAAATGTTTTGTACATGATCTCGAGACATTTACAGTCTAGAATATATTTTAGACCTTTAAGTAAGGCGAGTTTGTGTTGAGCATTTGCTATTAGATTGCTCACATGGTTAAGCCAATTCCTTTGTTATTAAAGGTAATGCTGAGGTGCTTATGATCAGTTGACGGTAGAATTTCAGAATCTTTGAAGTTGATTGAAAAGGATGTGGGCTCGTTGCGCAGGGCAAAAATAGAGATGTAGTTTTCGAGGCATTAAACTCGACGAGCCACATGTTTGTCCAATGCGTCATGGTCAGTAGATCATAATCGAGTGTGGCAGTGTGTTCTTTTAGATCAACTGACTACATATAGGCATGTGTCATCAGCAAAGTCTAATATTGTGAATTATATCGCTAGGCATGTCATTAATAAAAACTAAGAATAACAAAGGACCAAGCACAGAGCCTTGTGGCACTCTAGCATGTAAACGAAGTAGGGTGGATTCATTGCCATTTATAACTACTCGCTGGTATCGATTTCCAAGATAATTTTCGAACCATGCAAGTAGATTTCCACAGACACCAAAATTCCTAAGTTTCTGTAGGAGGCCGCGATGCCATACTCGATCAAAGGCTTTAGATATATCGAAGAATAGAAAGATTATTTCCTTTTGATCATCAAGGGCTTGAGTAATATCAGTGTAGATATCAAGCAGTTGATTTACTGTAGAATGTGATGGAAGAAAGCCAGACTGATATGTTTGGGTGCGATCACAATCGCAATTGCCTCGTTTTAACTCTAGATGGCCTTATGGAACTTCTGAATCTGTGGATACATTTGCCCATTCAGTCGTGGAAAGGTGAGAATAATTGGCTAGTGCCTCCACCTCGTTTGGTGGGACATTCTTTGAGGAAACTGGAAAGTGAATCATCTTATGGTACTTTCATATTGGCCACTTTTGTGTTGCGATCACAATACGTTCCGTCATTTCGTTTTGGCTATATAGTCCTAGATTCTAACAAAGCAGTGGTAAGAGGCAAAGGCGATAACACCATATTTGCTAAATCAAACATCCCATTCAATATGCTAGTAGTTAGGGTGAGTTTTTAATATCATCCAAATGTTTCAGGTTAAAGGCACGGGTAAGATTGGAGAGAGAGCGAGAGAGAGAGAGAGAGAGAGAGAGAAAGATGGAGAGAGAGAGATGGATAGAGCGAGTGAGAAGGAAGTTTTTCATATTCTATGTATAGTTATTGTTTATGACTTATTTTATTTTTATAGGATTGAATCATTCGGGCAGGATTGATTCTGCTCTTACCTCAGGCAATCGGGAATTGTTAAGGTTGTCGCAAAAGCTGCCAGCCGTTTTGCTGGGATCATGGAGCGACAACACAGTTAAGAAGTACTGGCCATATTTCTCTAAATGGCAACGATTCGTGGAGGAGCACAGGCATTTATGTGCATTACCAAGTAACTCCTTACACGTTGCTCTTTATTTAACCAGTCTGATAGAAAATGGTAGCTCTTTTAGCGTCATCTCTTCTTTGTATGCCATTAAGTGGGTCGTGTTATCAAGTAGCAATTTTTTGTTTAGAGCCATTGTCTGGTCAAAAGGGCTCCTTGACCACTATATATAAAGGCTTAAGTTATTCTCACACAAAAGATATTATTGTAGCCAGGCTTAAGGAAATTGATCCTTTCGCGAATTTTGGCCTGCATTCTTTGCGGGCCGGAGGCGCAACAGCAGCAGCCAATGCTTCAGTGAATGAGCGTTGTTGGAAGAGGCATGGCAGATGGAAGAGCGACAAAGCGAAGGATGGCTATGTCGCTGATTCTGTTGAGAATCGCCTAAAGGTCTCTCAAATTTAGGTTTATAATTAAGTATTCGTTCAACGGAGATTAGTCTGTGTACATTAATGTATTTCATTTAAGGGAGATAATTCACTTATTGCTTTATGGGCAATTTTTATAGGTAATATTTGTATAGCCCACAAGGCACAATTGGGTTAGATTTCAGTCATTTAATTTAATACGTTAGTTCTGATTATTAATGTAAGGTTGTCAGAGCCTTATTTGCATTCAAGATTATTATTATTTTTTCATATCAGATCCTTGTAGTAATTTTCCATTTTTGCCGTGCATTATCTACGACGGCTGACGAGATATCATAAACAAGTGTTTGTTATTCTTATGTCGAGGGCACCAGGGTAGTAGAGACATTAAATTATTTACGTTTCGTAGTATAGTAAATAATTATTGTCTCTATGTACTGGAGATGTCCGGAGATTACTGAATGGTGAGTTATATTAGCTTGGATAGTTGACCAATGGTATTGTTTTCTGCGCTTTCGCGGTAGTTTGTAGGGTTTTGAACGCCATTCTATCGTCAGTCGTCATTGCCATCAGACCTAGCTCTAATTTTAATCAAATAATTTTTGGATTTGTTTGAGAGATTATATTTAAGGTCCTTATTCAAGAGCATTTGTATCGTATATAATGTATATATTTAGGTATATTTTGCTAATATGGTGGTTTTTTATGTTCGCAGGATGAGGTCTGGTCATCCTCCCGGAGGTGTGCTATTGAAATCGAGGCTATCAGACACAGGTTTCCAGAAAGAGCCATCCATTTTTTCCTGTCCGTCTAGTACACTGATGATGGTTAGGATACGATACATTTGTATCTTTGTTGTAAAAACTAAGTGGGAACATGACGGCTGACGAGATATCCTAAACAATAGTGTTTGTTGTTCTTTTGTCGAGGGCACCAGGGTAGTAGAGACTTAAACCTGAGTACCCTCATTGAAATTAGGATGCCCACATTATACTGCAAACAAACAAAAAGTAGCATTGCCTATGTGGGCAGGTGACTGAGGAGATCTTCATGCCCGTGGCAATTTTCACATGCATTTGCATGAGGGCAGACGCTAAGTTACAGCACTCGTAGTTGTAGTTCAAACATCCATACTGCTAATTTGTATACATTTCCTCTACACATAGAAATATGGGGATCTCGAAAACCATTGTGAAAATCCAAATTCTGCTGAATAGAAAGCAATTCCTGTAAGCATAGAAAAATGGGGATCTCGAAAACCATTGTGAAAATCCAAATTCTGCTGAATAGAAAGCAATCCCTCCAGGAATAATATCATAAGTTCACCTAAGTTTGGATGTAAATCGGAGAAACTGTAGATGTGTGTAAAATTTTGTTCCTACTGAGAATAAGAAGAAAAGAAAAGATCTGGTAAGAAAACAATACTCTGCATTTGCGCACACAGATTAATGAGTACCTGAGTGTTTCAAATGCGAAGGTGACATCATATTTCTTCTCTGACATTGGCACCCGTTCAAATGTCGTCAAACATGGATGTAGCTTTTCATAATCATCACGTTTCTAAAAAACACAATAATGTACTTTATCATATAAACAAGCCTTCTAGACCGTTCCATATCTTTCGATATGAGCACGCATGCCATATTCAATGGAGTATTTTCATTGGCTGTTGGGTGCACAACCCATTTAAATCGACCAACTAAAACATCGATTGATGCAAGTGTGACGCATAGGGATTACTATGCGGTACTGTTTTACTACGATTTGTCATTCATGAAACGTCATTGCAAAATGTCATCGTTTGACAGTTTATCAGGTGGCAGCGAAGTAACGATTGATGGTCGTAGCTATAATTTTCAATGACCAGTTAAAATACTATTTAACTGCTGACATTGCCAGATTTTGTGTTTGTCACTATTTTGCTGCGCATCCAGTATCTGTTATCAAGTAGCGGTGCGTCACAGTGGTGGTATCGATTTCACAAAAATCAACAATGAGAAATCAGATAAAAGTCACATCAGCAACTATTGGCAAATATTTCAAAATTACAGTTTATATGATAAATAAAATCTCAAACTCGGTCACTTTTCATATCACTATTATGAACCTCGTTGAAAATTATCAATTTTTCACTCGCTAAAGCTCGTACAAATTGATAATTTTCAACTCGGTCCATAATAGTGATATGAAAAGTGACCTCGTTCCAGATTCTCTATGTACACAATTTAATTAGGCTTTGGTTTTAATGAACCTTTCTATTTTTAGCTATTCCCCGCCAATCTCAAGCTAAGCTCCACCAACACCTAATTTGATTGGGCGCTGTTGCTGCCATAAATAGTACAGATACAATCCATACAATGTGTCGGACTATTAAGAGTTACAGACGGGCCAAATAGAATCATTTATGATGCAATGATTATGACGTCATCCTACAGGCCGCTTAGATGATTATGATGTCAAATGACGTCAGATGATAGATGGATACTCTGGAAAGGTGAATTGATGAACTGCTTGCTTGCTGAATTCCTACAGACTACATTTTCCATGTGGTTTAACTCTCAATATGCTGAATATTTTGAATACCATTTGGCTAAGCCACTAACACATTTCAGTCAACTTGTTTTCAAAATATTCAGCCGGTCTAGAGCTATTGCCCATTGACATTATTGTCTGGTGGCTTGCAACAGTCAAGCAGTTAATAATTGATATTAACAACTGGCACATATAACATGTGTATACATATATATATATAAGAAATCAACATCATATTTCTTACACTGTAGACTAGGGAATCCTCTGCTTCTCACTTTGCTTTACACACTGATAACACAGAGGCGTGCACACATACATGCGTGTGTACACATCGTACCACATGTGGCCAGTGGTCTTTATGGCTAAAATGATTATGTAGCAGCAAACCGTAACAAAATCTGTACAGCTTTACGGCATTATAAATATGCTAATTATAAACATATTAACCTCATTAGTACAGCGAATGAGAGAATAATGTAGCTTGTCTCTATGAGCATATGTCATTGGCATATCCTACACAGCATTAACCAAAGGCCTACCTCTCCATACGCCCATCCGCTCTCTATCTTACGGTAAGACCAGAGTTCATGAATGTTCTCAGCCAGACGATCGCGCACATTCTCAATGTAAGCTGGCAACTGAATCTGGTAATAAAACAAGCAGATTTTACCTATAGTTCAAACATATAGAAAAATGTGCATCTATCTTATGGCCTTAACCGTTGAATCTGTCCTTGTATGTCTTTCGTTCATCAAAATTCTGCATGAGTAGTAGTAGTAGTAGTAGTAGTAGTAGTAGTAGTAGTAGTAGTAGTAGTAGTAGTAGTAGTAGTAGTAATTGAATTTTACTGAAGTTGATTTAACATTGAATCGACGCCACTTCATATTATAGATTGTGAATATATATATATAGCCTGTACATAGGTAATCGTGTTCATACCGGGATAGTTATGGAATTTGACGAGCGTAGTAAACTGAAATGTTATAAATTGATTATTCGGGCTCAAACCACTTCAACTATGTAGGTTGCATTATCAGTATAATATCTTGGCGATTTAATATTTTTAAATTATCCTGCGGGACGTTAATTATTAATTAATTTGTACCCGGTTGGCTGTGTGTTTTAAATATGCCCGATCGCTGCGTTTGTTTCTCAGTCCATGCTCACCTGAGCTTTTGTGATTTTAATAGTATGTTGTTGAGCTGTTTGCTTGTAATTTTTAAAGGTAAAATCTTTTTTTAATTTTTAGATTAATCGTTTGTCTTGGGTACTATGGATTTCCACATGATCCATTGATCGTGTTACCAAAAAAAAGAGAAAAAAGTAGTAGTAGTAGTAGTAGTAGTAGTAGTAGTAGTAGTAGTAGTAGTAGTAGTAGTAAATAAAACAAGCAGATTTTACCTATAGTTCAAGCATATAGAAAAATGTGCATCTATCTTATGGAGTTAACCTTGCAATCTGTCCTTGTTGAGCTGTTTGCTTGTAATTTTTAAAGGTAAAATAGGTTTTTTTGAATTTTTAGATTAATCGTTTGTCTTGGGTACTATGGATTTCCACACGATCCATTGATCGTGTTACCAAGAAAAAAGAAAAAAGTAGTAGTAGTAGTAGTAGTAGTAGTAGTAGTAGTAGTAGTAGTAGTAGTAGTAGTAGTAGTCAGTCATTCCAATGATAAATTTTCAAAAATAACCTCTTGGTCTGCAAATCGACATTTTACGGTTTAAAGGGTTAAGATTATTATCTTCTTACATGTCTTGTATCCACAGGATGTGGCACGAAGGCTGTGTATTCGACTACATCTGTCGGTCCATAGAAAATCTTCTTTGCCATGTCACCAAGATCATAGCATGGTTCAATGAGCAGCGCTTGTCGTGGAAGCAAACATTCATAAATTGCCGAGTGATCCTGAGGTGGTCCATACTTCAATTTGCCATGATCGCCTCCCAGCATAAACCGACAGCTGTGGACAAATCAAATAAATAGAGACGAAAGTAGATACGGTCGCACGATTATTCAGTTTTCATAATCGCGATCATTTGGAAAAATTAATTGTGATTTTCGATTATATCGTATATGTAATTGTGCGTTAGGGTGGGGGGAACTTGAACAAGGTTTTACTCAACACAAATATATACTATGCAACAGGGAATATTTCGACTAGTTCGACCATTAGTATTGATAATATGTGTTAGTGTCTATCAGTTTTAACCATTTCAAAAAAATTTATTTCAACCTTTTCTTGAAATATACCTCAAATAAGCCAAAACCCTTTATCAAAGATATTTGTTTGAAAATTGAACACTTCTTGTACTAATAGAATACTAGTAGTATTAATATAATATAGGTAATAATATTAACCATCTGACTGCTGACATTTTGCATCTATGCCATATGCCAGGGATTATAATATCTGGACCTGCCAGACATTTTCAAAACTATTTGATTACCCCACCAACAACTTTCACTCAAATTTCAGTCAACTTTTTGCTCATTGAAATTACTGTCAGAGACAGTTAAACAGGATACAAGTTTGTTGACCTGAAGCTTGTTTGTTTACTTGAGACATGCAGATATGCTGACCACCGGAAAGAACATACTATTGCTGTTTGCTTACCTGACACATGCAGACACGCTGACCACAGGAAAGAACATACTATTGCTGTTTGTTTACCTGACACATGCGGACATGCTGACCACAGGAAAGAGCATACTATTGCTGTTTGTTTACTTGACACATGCAGATATGCTGACCACAGGAAGTAACATACTATTGCTGTTTGCTTACCTGACACATGCAGACACGCTGACCACAGGAAAGAACATACTATTGCTGTTTGTTTACCTGACACATGCGGACACGCTGACCACAGGAAAGAACATACTATTGCTGTTTGTTTACTTGACACATGCGGACATGCTGACCACAGGAAAGAACATACTATTGCTGTTTGCTTACCTGACACATGCGGACATGCTGACCACAGGAAAGAATATACTATTGCTGTTTGTTTACTTGACACATGCAGATATGCTGACCACAGGAAAGAACATACTATTGCTGTTTGCTTATCTGACACATGCAGACATGCTGACCACAGGAAAGAACATACTATTGCTGTTTGTTTACCTGACACATGCAGACATGCTGACCACAGGAAAGAACATACTATTGCTGTTTGTTTACCTGACACATGCGGACATGCTGACCACAGGAAAGAGCATACTATTGCTGTTTGTTTACTTGACACATGCAGATATGCTGACCACAGGAAAGAACTTACTATTGCTGTTTGCTTACCTGACACATGCGGACACGCTGACCACAGGAAAGAACATACTATTGCTGTTTGTTTACCTGACACATGCGGACACGCTGACCACAGGAAAGAACATACTATTGCTGTTTGTTTACTTGACACATGCGGACATGCTGACCACAGGAAAGAACATACTATTGCTGTTTGCTTACCTGACACATGCGGACATGCTGACCACAGGAAAGAACATACTATTGCTGTTTGTTTACTTGACACATGCAGATATGCTGACCACAGGAAAGAACATACTATTGCTGTTTGCTTACCTGACACATGCGGACACGCTGACCACAGGAAAGAACACACTATTGCTGTTTGTTTACCTGACACATGCGGACACGCTGACCACAGGAAAGAACATACTATTGCTGTTTGTTTACCTGACACATGCAGACATGCTGACCACAGGGAAGAACACACTATTGCTGTTTGTTTACCTGACACATGCGGACACGCTGACCACAGGAAAGAACATACTATTGCTGTTTGTTTACCTGACACATGCAGACATGCTGACCACAGGAAAGAACATACTATTGCTGTTTGCTTACCTGACACATGCAGACAAGCTGACCACGGAAAAGAACATACTATTGCCGTTTGCTTACCTGACACATGCGGACATGCTGACCACAGGAAAGAACATACTGCCCAGATTAAAGTCCTTGAACAAACCACGGATACGATTACCATTCAACGAGAACGTAATCTGTGGTACAGTCAGGTCTAAGCAACAACCAATGATGTCACCTCTCTGGAAAGCAGTATTTGCATAGCGAACTTGTTTTGACTTTCCACCTAGAGAGGAAAATCAGCAGACAAACTATTTGTTTTAAGCAGAAACAAATGTCCTGTTTATTAGTTCTATATTGTGCGCATACCCTAGAATATGAAACAAATGTCCTGTTTATCAGTTCTATATTGTGCGCATACCCTAGAATATGAATAAATGTTAGTTACAGGTAGAATAAATTTATCTGTCAGATAACTCAACAGAAGTGAAGCTTATCGAAGCATATACAAAGAACAACATGTTATAAATTCTACTACATTCCGCTTAGAACAACAATGACTTTATATTGAAGTTTTTAACTGTGACTGGCAACTAGTATAAGTCTGTCAGTTGACTGACAGTCCGACTGATATTTTATATATTATATATATAACAGGATCAATAGTTGACTTATTCTATCGGGAACGCAAAGATTAACGGATATTAGTCTAGTAAGTTAAGTCGAAAACTGACCAAAATCGTTCAAAATGTGAAACAAGCATGAAAATTGGCTTATTTATAGATTTTTGTGCCCTATCCAATAAGAGCAGGACACACATGATCAGACACATCCCAGCAGGCACATGACATTGTTTCAATGTTGAATCCTCATTAAAATCACGTCATGACATGATTTCAACGTGGATTCAACGTTGAAACAACTGCATGTGCCTGCTAGGATATTTTAGCCGCCATTTTGAATTTCATCATGCCTGCTTTCGAAACTTATTTATATAATACCCTACCTTCTAAGACACATATATAGATGAATAAGGGGACTTTTTATATGTTTTACTATCCAAAGAAGCTGATGTGATTATTTACGAATACATAGCTTATTTCCTTATATCAATATTCTATATGGCACAAGCAAAAAGCAGGATTTACAATGAAATTATTATATTTTGAATTTCATTGGCGGGATCACATATTTCAATTGATCTGTGCATTCGCTGTGTATTAATACCACTCTATCTATAGCATGAGCCACCACAAGTGCAAAGTTCAGTGCATGAAAGGGAAGAATTAATGCATTCACAAGGGGGCTTACAAACTTTTTTGCAACTACATTTGATTAACTCTTTACAAGACTTTGCAGCCTCAGGTAGGTCTGGCCAGTAAGGTACCCAGTGTTCATTTGCATCCTTTGTCCATCCCCAATCACATGGATTTGGTAACTGATGTTGAGCCTTGAGTGCCTGTCCCCAACAGTGTCCTCCTTTATATGCCGATCTTCTGATATGCTCAGTAAGCACAGCCTTAGTTGGGGGGTATGTGATCTAGCTACCTTCCCTTTGCAAATAGAAGTTTTCTTGTCTGGTTTACCTGGTTGCACTCACGAGTTCTGTCATAGAGCAGAATGACAAAACGTTGAAGCTTGTCAATTATGTCATTAGAGATTGTAATGGGTGAGGATGACAGGTTGACAAATGCTTCCATGATTTCAGGAAATGATGTCCATGTGTCCCAAACCGTTTTCTTCACAATGCTGCTCAAGGAGAATGAGGTATCACAGCCACTGAAGGCATGGAAGAATGGCAATGCCCTAGACTTCTGCTCCCTAAGTGTGGTTGCAATGGTATGGGCTGGTATCACTTTATAATTTTTCTTCACACCAAAAGCGATCCATAATTCATCAAGTGGTAGGGAATGAAATGTAGCAATAGCTAGGATAACCACATCTGTATCGACTGTTCTGATCAAAACTTTGTGGTAGCCATGTTGTGCACAATGTAGTATAGGTAAAAAAAATTGAAAATTTGAAAGTATGTACGTCGTTATCTTCACAGCATTAAGACATGGTATATGATATCATAGGGTCTATGAATTGTTTAAGATTAAGTCCGTATTTTGTTATTTTTTTGTTTTTTTAATGTTCTTTTCATAACTAAACTGTACTGTGCTGATTAGCCGTAATGGCATAAAAAAGCAATAAAGTATACTGTAACAGTATTCTTGTGTCCGCTTCCTCATGATTACATGGTGCAAGATTAAGTGCATTGTCACACTCATGACAAGACAAAACTGTATTTTCGAATGCGTTATTCAGCTGTTTTCCTGGAGTAACCAGCTTGACAACACATTTTGCTAAGAAATTGTGCAGCTCTTTCTTATTTTCATCAACACGAAGGAAACTTTGCCAGTTCTTCGGGATCTGTGTGGATGCATTAGGAACAATTCAAGTGCCTGAACCTCTTTTCAGCCTGGTACATCCTTTCAAACTGCTGTCAATGTACTGATCCCATACCACATCCAGACGCTTTGAAGATTCAAGATTCCTCATTATACAAGGAATGAATACTTTCTCGGCATAGTCACTAAAAGTAGAACAGGGTTTGGGGAGCAGCCTATTGATGACAACAAAATCATCAAAAATCTTTGCATCAACTTCAGGGTTAATACCACTGGTAGTAGAGATCACTCTTTCAAAGCATGCAATAAGGTCTGACTTGGTGCATGCTCTCAGTTGTCCCGCATCTGATAAAGAAGGTGGAGCATCTTGGTTCTCGTGCCTGAAAAATTCATCCATATTTCTGGATCGGCACGATATATATATATTCTGGAGAACAATTCACAATTACTCTTTTAGAGTGCTCATTTGATATGAAGTCTTTGATTGTCTTTTGGGAGGTGTCTTCTGGAAAAGAGGCAAGTCATTCTTTGCAATGATGTCAGAAATGGGAGTTGAACATTTGACCAGTCTTTCATCAACATACTTTTCATACTGTGACTGCCCTACTTGTCTGATGCTTTGAAGAGTGGATATTCACTTCTCTCCCATTACCTCTTTGGTGTGCAACACTATCAAATCTTTGCTGTCCTCATTGAAGGGGTTACCATATTCTTCGAACTTAGCAACCACAGCCTTGACATGTTCTACAAACTGACACTGAATTGAGACACTCTGATAATGGTGTTGTGTTATTATCTTAGTAGGCAGCTGAAATGAATTCTCAAACTCATGAACAATTCTAGCCACTTCTGGACCAGCTGTGATCCATTTTATCAAGGCAGATGGATTATTTGTTATTCCGATTATGCCACCATCACCTTTGATCTTCTCATTCATCTGTTCATGGGCTTTGTCTAAAGACATAGCAGAAAAGATGTGCTGTTTTCTGTACGGCAAAATGTCCTCTTATGAACTCTGCACGAACTGATGTTGCTTGTTGCTGTAGCTGACCCATATCTTTTATGTGAATTGGCAGGCATCTGGCATAATTTGTGTGGCTCAAAGAGAACATCCATGGTACTTCCCAGGGAACGTAGAGATTAAAATTGCACTCATGCACGGAGCGAATAAACTGAATAGCGAGTAGTTCAAGTTCCAAAACCACAGTCCAGTATTGGAACTGTGGAATCTCCTTAGTATTCAAAGTACACCATGTGCTGAAATCAATGGCTTGGCCAGGACAAGGAAAAGATGTCGAATATGTATCATATGCAGAGAGTTGCAACAAATGTAAGGCTGCTGCTGTTACCTGATGAACATATCTTGATCTAGTTGCATAGGACCCTTTCAGTATTGCGTCAGCTCGAGCTGGGGTGGTGACATCTGATTCTACAACAATAGTTGTCCATCCACTGCCATTTAGGAGTCACCAAGAAGTTTCATCACATTCATTTCTATGTGGAGACCACCCATTATCACCACAAATTGTTCTCACCAAAGATATCTGGCCATATCCATTGGATCTTCTTGGCAATGGAAAACAATGGTTGAGCCATAGTTATTACAGGAATTTGACGTGGGTGTAAATTCTGAGTAGCTTTGTCCACAAGCTTCATTGCGTGTAGTATCAGTGCTACTGTGTTTGCTGGCTTTACAAATAGAGGCATAAGTGCAATTTGTGAGACAGAGCAATGTTATCTGGCTGCCTCTTAGCATGGTATGCTGCCCATGACACAAGGTCTCCAGGGTTTAATGTTTCAGCCATGAAATCCAATCAGCCATATTCCTCTTCTTTAGATGTGGCTAATACCGTAGTCTGTGCTATAACGTGTCCCTCTGTTACAGGTGCAATAAGATCTTTTGTTGATAGTTCCACAGGAATCACTTCTGAATATTCAGCTGGTAGTGGAGATAATGATTTCTGGTGGCTAACATTTGAATCTATCATTATTCGGTCTTGTTCAGTTCCAGGATTTTCCTGACATGGGAACTGAATCAGGGATATAGCAGTCCCATGAAATGAGGCCATAGCATTCCTTGCAGATGGATTATGGTCGATATTATCGACTGCTCCAACAGTGAAGACATCCTTTTTCAGAGTAGAGGGACAGACACAACCATCTCTTTCAAACTGTGCACACACACTATGTGCAAGGGTGAAATAGATCCTTGTTTTTCAGGGAAAGTGAACAGTACGCTACTGAAAGAAAGATTGCTATGTCTAATACCAGATTTGAGAGCTCAACCTCAAGGGCGAGATGTCATTATGATGTTTAATGCAAACATTAGTGATGCCATCAAAATCGAGTGTTCATATAAGTCTGATGATGCCGCAATTCACTTGGTATTAGACATAGCAATCTTTCTTTCAGTAGCGTACTGTTCACTTTCCCTGAAAAACAAGGATCTATTTCACTCAGTCGTGTTTCATATAGTCTTACTAAATCACAAAAGTTAAAAATTGGAAGTGTTTTGTCCTGCCGGAATTCTTATGTATGAAACTAATTCTGCCAATACTAGACTATCAGTCTTCATATTTAGGTCAGTATTGGTGCTTTCTGTCTGGTGCTGTCTGACACGATTGCGCAGAGCAGTCAGGCAACTGAGATGGTATCTTGCATTTAAAGCAGGCATATCCCCTTCTGAAAGCTTGCCTAGAAGTTTTCTGTCCTGTAATATGTAGGCATAGTCTCGAACACGGTGATCAACTGCTAATGTCAATGCACTGTGAAGGTGTTCATTAGTGCCATCTTCAACACAGAAGAAACAATTTTCTGTCCTTTTCATTGAACTTCCTACAGAAGTATGTCTGGTTTTAACTGGACTTTGTTCGGGTTCTTCATCTTCTTTGGCTTTTCTTTTCTGAGCACGCAGAAGCTTTTGCTTATCAATTTTATTTTGATAGCTTTTATGCCATCGTGTTTTGTTTGTCCGAAGAGTTGTCTCAATACCTTCACCAGTGTCCATTCTGGAAATATCTATTTTCATGGGTAAGCAATTGAGATTGTGGAACTGATACAGCTTTTCAGCAATACATTTATAGCCACAGTCCTTATCACTCCCCTTATATATACATAGTCCAGGATCAACTAATCTCTCATCTGTGTCTGTCTGGCAGAGAACACAAAGCTGCCAGTCTGTTACATTTGATGAGTCCAGACTTTCTAAACACTGAGAGGTACTTGCACTATGATCTACAATCTTACACGTTTTAGACGTTGTGTATGCCGACAAAGACTCACAAACTATCATACACTACAAAGCATGACTGTTAACTATGGCTATGGCAGGTGGTGACGATGTGCAGTGCAAGGGGCGAATTATTTGAAAATGGCAATGAGTTGATTGTCTTGTAGAGTATAATTAGTAGTTGTTGCGCTAAATCTGCAATATATCTTACAGATACAGATTTATTTAGACGTTTAGACTTGAATCAATTATCTGTGCATAAGTGAAGCCGAGAAATTTTTGTTTCCAATTTTCAAATTCAAATTTACTTTAAATGAGACTTTTTAATATTACCCCGGGCACTTTATTACAAGATTGCAAGATGACGGCTCCCGATGGGCCTAATTGCGTGTGTCCTGCTTTTATATCAAAGAGTATACCTACAACTTCTTACATGCCAAATTTAGTAATTGTTTCACAATTTGAATGATTTTTACTTAATCTACTAGACTATATGGGGGAATCTTATCTAAACTATGGCTGCTTGGTTGACAGCTGTTATTATTTACAGAAGTATTTACACTATTAGGGCATATTCACTGCTGGCATCCCTTGTTAACTATGTTAATGGTGCTTCCTCAGTGTGAGTTCTGTTACATCACTCATGGCACAGATAACATGCGAGACTCGCATACGTCCCATCAAAAGGGCGTGTCATGTGATTGACCTCAGCACAGATTTTAAACCTTGATCACATGACTGAATGCGGGATCAATGCTGGCTCTCGGGTTTGGAACCGTGCAAGCATGAGCACCATAGCGGTTTGAGTCACTACACTGATGCGTTAAATTCAAAAGCATGTGTGGAGACATGAAGAACTTAATTATTATTAACCATCTAATGACTAAATTAGTTTAAAAAATTAAAATATTTACCTACTAAATGTCCATTTGAAGGCCTTAGAGAAGACTATTTTTGAAAATTACCACTGGAATGACTGGCGCGGTTATCGAAGCCAATCATTTCATTGGTAAATTTTCAAAATTAGTCTTCTCTTGGCTTGCAAATGGGCATTCCCCAAGACCACTATAGAGGCCGGTTTTGGCCGGCTTCACCATGAAAGGGTTAAGAAATGGGCAGAATGACACAAAGAACACTTGTATCTTACAATCACTTTATCCTCACCTGTCCAGAGATTTAGTCCATCAAATGCATATGAGAACAGATCATCACCAGCACCATTACATCCCAGATGTTCTCCACCTCCAGGGTAAGGGATGAACCCATCTGTAGTGGCCCAGCCCACACGAAGGAGCGGAACCAGGTGTGTAACAGTGTCCACTTGATCTATGGCTACTTCATAATACCACTTGCGGTACATCACCGAACCCTCCTTCAGCCCAACGAAAACATTACACCTCATACTGAAAACAAAGAAAAACAGAAAAAATAGTGAATTAAAATGAGAAACATCAAAATGCAGCTAATATTTTTAACCCAATATGCCACATAAAAAACTTACTTGAAAATGTGTAAGAGCAACTCAATCATATATAGACATCTTTATCTATTAACCTATCTAATAAATAAATAAAATTAAAGTACATTTTTTAAATGCCCTCAATTTTTAACCATTACTGGTTAAGATTCACCCGAAAATTGTAACTTGTTTAGTAAATGTCCAGTTACAGGCCAAGAGTTGACTATTTTTGAAAATTTTGCGCTGGAATGACTGGCTGAGTTATACAGCCAGTCTTTCCAGTGGTCAGTAAAAAGTCTTCTCTTGGCCTGTAAACGGACATTCATCAAGACCACTTCACAGGCTAGCCGGCTTGAGGCATTTGAGCATAGGCAAACTCATTCTCCTAACACCATCTGCCCATACGAATTATGACGTAATTAGTCATAATTACGTCATAATTCATTGTACAGATTAGCCGGAGTTACGACATCACATATGGTAAACACTGTCGGTGGTAGACTGAGGGGAACTAGGCACTACATAAAGGTCCAGATTTCAAGTGACCTATGTTTCATGCTAGAAATGACCTCTCAGAGCATCCCGATTTCAAAATAATCCGGGAGAACTGTGGTCCGGCTCACCCGTCAAACCCCCAACACTATCATCTTGTTTAGAGGGAAGGAGTCACCCTTTCCTATCCCACAGATCTAACCTTTGCTTAGCACACCATAAAGCCTATCTCTGGCCCTGCACGTGTTATGACAGTTCTCTTAACTATCTGGAGCCCTGGGCCTGGTCAGGTGATGACAGAACTAGTGTCCTGGGCCTCAGCATGTCATGACAGAAGTAGAGCTCTGGGCCTGAGTATGTCGTGATAGAACTAGAGCTCTGGGCCTGAGCATATCATTACAGAACTAGAACTCTGGGCCTGAGCATGTCGAGACAGAACTAGAACTCTGGGCCCGAGCATGTCATGACAGAAGTAGAGCTCTGGGCCTGAGCATGTCGAGACAGAACTAGAACTCTGGGCCTGAGCATGGTGTGAAAGAACTAGAGCGCTGAGCCCGAGCATGTCATGACAGAAGTAGAGCTCTGGGCCTGAGCATGTCGTGACAGACCTAGAGCTCTGGGCCCCGAGCATGTCATGACAGAAATAGAACGCGGGGCCTGAGCATGTCATGACAGAACTAGAACTCTGGACCTCTGCATGTTATTACAGAACCAGAACTCTGGGCCTGAGCATGTCATGACAGAACTAGTACTTTCGGCCTGAGCATGTCATGACAGAACTAGAGCCCTCGGCCTGAGCATGTGATGACAAAACTAGAGCCTTGAGCCCGAGCATGTCGTGACAGAACTAGAGCTCTGGGCCTGAGCATGTCATGACAGAACTAGAACTCTGGGCCTTAGCATGTTATGACAGAACTAGAACTCTGGGCCTGAGCATGTCATGACAGAACTAGAACTCTGGGCCTGAGCATGTGATGACAGAACTAGAGCCCTCAGCCTGAGCATGTGATGACAAAACTAGCGCCCTGAGCCCGAACATGTCATGACAGAACTAGAGCTCTGGGCCTGAGCATCCATCAACCCCCAACACCATTATCTTGTTTAGAGGGAAGGAGTCACTCTTTCCTACCCCACAGATCTAACCTCTGCTTAGCACACCATAAAGCCTATCTCTGGCCCTGCATGCGCTATGACAGTTCTCTAACTATCTAGAGCCCTGGGCCTGGTCAGGTGATTACAGAACTAGAGTCCTGGGCCTCAGCATGTTGTGCCAAACTAGAACTCCGGGCCTGAGCATGTCATGCCAGAACTAGAGCTCTGGGCCTGATCATGTGATGACAGAACTAGAGCCCTGGGCCTGAGCATGTAATGACAGAACTAGAGCCCTGGGCCTGAGCATGTAATGACAGAACTAGAGCCCTGGGACTGAGCCTGTGATATCAGAACTAGAGATGTGGGCCTAAGCATGTGCTGACAGAACTAGAGCCCTGCACCTGAGCATGTGATGACACAACTAGAAACCTGGGATCGAGCATGTGATGACAGAACTAGAAGCCTGGGCCTGAGCATGTGATGACAGAACTAGAGCCCTGAGCACGTAATAACAGAACTAGAGCCCTGGGGCTCAGCAAGTGATGACAGAACTAGAGCCCTGAGCCCGTGCATGTAGCACTATCACGCAATTTTTGAAACACTAGCATTCTATCCAACTCTGTGATTATATTCATAAATCAAACTAGAATTTTTTATGAGATGGTGCATGAGTAGTGTCTGTGTCGACATGTGCTATTCTCACCTGAGGGTAGAGGTGAGCAGGTGGGGTAGCGATTTCTATCAGCATACACCATGTGATGGGGTAGGGATTTCTATCAGCATACACCATGTGACCTACCTGGTAACTTGATCAACAAGTTTTGTTTGAAGAAGTAAATCACGGCCGGGAAGCAAGTTATCACAGATGAGGTTTTGATTTGTGCGTACAGCCACTTCATTACCAACGCACAAAGACCGTAGCACATCTAAGACCTGGAGACAACAACATCAAGATTAACATGGCTGAAATCTAATCAGTGTATTTAGCTGCCTGTCAAATCAGCCAGCACATTCACACAAAAATATTACATGAGAGTATCTTGTTAGACTAGGAAATAGACTGCTACATGACATCTATCATATTCAGCTACAATCGTGCCAATGAACATGGCTAATTAGTTCTGTGAATGTCCATTTGCAGACCAAATGAATTGTTTTTGAAAATTTACCACTGAAATAACAGGCTGAGTTAACCACCCAGTCATTCCAGTTGTAAATTTTCATAAATAGCATTCTTTTGGCCCATATATGGTGGCCCTTTCTCAAGACCATTGTTGAAGATGCATCAAATATATGGTGGCCCTTCCTCAAGCCCATTGTTGAAGATGCATCAAATATATGGTGGCCCTTTCTCATGGCCCTTTCCCAAGTGTGTTGAATTGTTGAAGACGGTTTTGGAAGTCTTGACCATTTAAACAGCTAAATACTCATAGAGCAGCAAAATTTCCATATCTCATGAAATTCACATAAATTACACTTATGAGAACAGTTAAAGAGCCCTTATACTGGAGTTCCATCAGCTTGTTTGCTCCAGAGAAACAAATTAAGCTATTCTTGTCAATAAGAATATGTAAATCTATCTGTATTTATTATGCAAATTTAACTGTAATAAAGTCTTAAAATATGGATGTGAAGGTTACATGTGCTAGATGCAAACATTAATTACAGGTAAGCATTCCTACCTTAGGGTCTCGTCCATGTTTATCAATGAGCGAAATGATGGTAATAATATGTTTTTCTTTGATCATGTTCAGAGCTTCAGGTGAGTCAATTAAGACACAGTGCAGTACATCAAGCACACCTGTCAGAAGAATGAAGCAATCACAGGTAGTAAAGAGATGAAACAAAGCTTTATGGAAGCATACACATAGATACACAGATTTTCAAGATGGGTGGAGACCAGCTTAGATTTGTGCTATTGCGTCAAAATTGTATTTCATATCCAGGCCAGATTCCAGGCCCATAAAACTTTGGATTGCTCAGATAAACCTTTACTAACCTATTATAGAGAAACAGATTTTCAAAATGGCTGCCAATTGGCCATATTGAATTTTGCAATATGTTGATATTCGAACTTGGCATATATCATACCTTGGTTAATTACACTGTATAATTTCAAAAAGCAGGTATTTTAATAACAGTAATGAGGTAGATTGACTTTGATGAGAAACGTATTTTTATAAACAATACTTGTATTTCTGTGTA